>CAUYRT010067282.1:0-60824 GCA_963574885.1 Lepilemur ruficaudatus | reverse complement strand
GCCATTGTCATATCTTTTTAAAAACACCTATTCCGGGGGGTAGACCCACGGCTGAGCGCCATGGGGGGGTCCCTGTGGAGGGGTGGGATATGCTTGAAAAGTAGTTGGGGAGCGGAATTAGGGGTCTCAATAGGGGAAAGGAATTCCTCAAAAACTGATTCATGTGATTAACTGTACACTTTGGTAAATTCACTGAAAATCATTTAATTTTACACTTAAAATGGAGTGTTGGTTGTACGTAGATACAGTTGGAGCACTATGTATGTACTCTATGGACTACTTTGACAGAGTAGATTTTTAAATGTAACAAGATAAGTCAAGTTGAGTGGTAATATATTTTGGGAAATCAGCTCACTATAAATTGTGACTGTAAACATTATACTGTAAATGCTTTGTAGTTTTCCCCCAATAAAAAAGAAAAAAAAAACATCTATTCCATATCTATTCCTTTGCTTATTATTTAATTAGATAATGTTTGTATTCTTATTGTTAATTTATGGATATTCTTTATTATTATTAAATTATTATCTGATTATTCTGATTATTATCTCAAAATTGCCATTGTTTTTGCAGTGAATATCTGTGTGAATACATTTTACACTTTGTTTGAATTAGTTTTTTAAGTAAATTTCCAGGATTGGAATTTCTGGCTTAAAGAATACAGCATTTTTAAGATCTTGACTTATTTGTCAAGTTGCTTCTTCAAAGAGTTGTATATATTAACTTTAGCACTATAGAAATGTAACAGTATACCTGTAATCCCAGAATTTCATTAGTGAAATTAGTTTCAAGTTTTTTTCACTAGCACATGTAAAAATTTTCATTATTGTCTATGTTTGCATTTCTTTGATTACTAGCAAAATTGTAAAGTTAAATACTGCTCCATATGTTTTTGGCCTAACTACTTTCCCTTATTTATTCATAGTTTGATAACATATCTGCCAATTTAATTATTAGAATTTGGATGTTTGTCTCATCACTTTTCAAATATCCTGCAACATTGTCTCTATGTATATTTTTTATTTTTGTTATATTTTCATCATATAAAACTATGTGTGTTGTGTGCAGATATCTTTCTGACTTTTGAGGTGTGGTACTAAATTTTTCCTCTTGCTATGTTTTCTATGATTCTTTTTATAAAGCAAGGTCAACCTGTACAATTTTTTTCAAGGTACCTCACAATTGACATGCTGGAGCTGTGAAATTTACACAATCTGCTGCTCTTCTGAGTGGTCACCAAAATGTCAGTCTATGCTATTATGTGGCCAGCTGAACATATTGGCAGAGGAAAATGCATCTTTTGGAAACATAGCACCAATAAATAAAATGGCTTTCAGAGGCAATGAAAGTGTCTTGGTGTCAGTAGCAGCAATCACAGCCATATTGGAGGCACTGTGGCCAAGAAAAGAAAGGGTCTTGGTTTGGAGGGGAAGGGGGAGTCTGAGAAATGCGATCCCATGAATTTTACAGAAACAATAAAATTAAAGTCTCTGACCATAGAGGGTCTTTACAAGGGCCAGAATAAGTGGTGATATTAAATCTGGAGACCTTGGCCAAATTCCAATGTGGGTAATTACATTTGGCCAATTTAAAATTCCTTCTGCAGTTTCTAATGCAATTCCCTCTGTGCCTCCCGATGCCAACCTACTGCACGCTGCTGCTCTGCATTGGTAAGTAACTGTTGACCTCTAGCCTGCAGGATGCCTTAATGCCACCAGGGAAAAATTCATTACAAATGTCATTCCTCTCTTCCACTTCTAAAGAATTCCACTTCCAAACACTTAGGCTATTGTAGAAAAGTCTAGGGAACTTTAAGTGTATTTGGCATTGGTACTCTTCCATGACCCTACAGACCACATCTGGGTAGTTGGAGGAAATAAAAAGATTTTCAGACTTTAGACGATCTGAATTGCACTCCAACTCTTCTAATTCTTATTACCTGTGTGGCCTTAAGCAACTCTCTCTAACTCATCAACTTTCAAAAACTTTCCATGGTTTCAGAAAACAATGCCAAACCCCTCATGACTAGTCTACACTAGTTCCTACCTTATCTCTACCTACTCCCTGGAATAGAGATTCAGTCAAGAAAACTGGATCGTTTCCTGTTTCCTTTCTGTATGAGCTTGTTCTATTATGCCTCTGGTCCCTATTGTTTCTACTGTCTAAGTGCCTCCTACTTTTTTCTCTTCTAGACAAATCCTAGCCATCTCTTAACACTAAGCTCAATATCATCCCCATAAAACCTGCTCTGATTTATCAGCTGGAAATCATCTTGTATTCCACAGTACGAATGTGAGTGTGTACAGATATCATAGCTTTTATACTAGAAATTTACCTTTTAAGTTTCTTTTGTGTTTCCTATGAAACATAATACAGCATTTTACATTTACTGTTTTAATTTCTGAATTATTTTAATCTTTATTCTAATGTGATAATCTATCTGAAAATCAAAGCAGTTTTTAAATAAGCAAAGAATATAGTTCCTTTGAGATCATAAGTAGACACAAACACAGTCTCTTAATTGTTCTTCCTTTCTGTAGATTTTAGGTGAAATGACTACATAAGTGTAAGTTTTACCAAACATATTTTAAACTTAATTATCTCTTGTGATAAATGTTGTGGCATTATTCTAATAAATGCATTTAAATATATGGTTTTTTATGTGATTTCTTTTGGAGTCAAATTAAGTGACAGCTCATTAACTTTTCCAAATTTATGTTTGATCTAACATATGATCTCAGAAAGGTTGCCTTGGAAGATAAGTGAGAAATCAGCCAGTCCGGTTGTTCATGATACCAGATTTCAGTTTTAAGAGTCACCTCTGGAGTGAGGTGATTCATCTCACACAAGAACCACAACCCACAGGTCAGAATAGGGACCGGGCATCTCTAATTATCAAATATAAAACAAACCATACAAAACCAATAAAACATAACTTAAATACTAGGGGAGACTTGGGTGCTTAGGAAGAGCTGATGACCACTGTTTGGGCAAGACCGCTAGGTCAGGAGCATTCTAAAGGTAAGGAATCAGAAGCTCAGAAAGTAGAAGTGACTGTGTCAGGAACAGACCGAGAATGAACACCCGAACCTAGACTGGAATTGAGGCTACCTAGAAGCAGTCAGGTGAACCATTCCAACCCTTTGCTCTTCACATCTCCACCCCTACTCATCTTTTCCAGAGTTCTATATCTGACTAGACTACTGATCGATGACTTTAACTTTTAAAAGGCTACAATTGTAAAGATACAAAAACTCAGTATGTTAATTATACATCATTTTACAAATTAGATGCAGTAGTCTCACTGCTGCTTCTCTTTTGCTGCTTGGGATTCAGAGGCAGCCAGATTTGCCCCAGGTTGGTAGGCCTCTAGTGCTGTTGCTTAATAAAGGTAACTCTTGACTTGAGGGAGCACACACATGTTGCCCAAAGAGAAGCTATCAATCACCAACTAGCTCATTTTCCAGGCAAGTTATGATTCAATGACTCAAGAGTTCCCAGGAATAGTGTGTACATGAATAAAAGCTACAATAATTATTTTAAATCAATAGAAACAAAGATATTGACTATCACATTAAGTTAAAATTCTGTAGCCTGAGACAATATGATTTTCTTGACATGGATAACAGTTACATGGTTGTATTTACTTTGATTATGATTAGTAGTTGTATATATTCATTTTATACTTTAATGAAATATGTATTTAAAATAATAATGAAAATAATAATAGCATAGCACTTAGTTTGTCATTTAGAGCAAGGCAGAGAGTGGAGAGTAATTACAAGTTCTAGAGTCAAAATTTAAAACCCAGCTTTCTATCTTCTTACTTCTGTAATGTTGGGTAAGCTATATTACCTCCCTGAGCCTCAGAATTTTTCATATCTCTTAAGTAGGAAAAATAAATACTTACTTACTGGAAGTACTGTGATGATAATATGATATTTATGAAAAGCGTAGACTTAAAGAGCTCCTGTCTCTCAGCAGGCATCAGTAACTCATTCATTTGTTCAAGCATTCTTTATGGCAAGCACCATTCTGGGACATAAAGGCAAACAAGTTACAGTTCTTTCTCTCTGAGTAACATAAATAATATTTCCCCCCTTTTCTTCCAATACGTGACTCAAGTAGAGTTTTCTAGCCTTTTCTCCCACCACTGACCACATGTTCTCCACCTAGAGTCAGAGGATTCACCCTGCTTCACCCTTCCCATTCCTCAGTGACATGGGAAAACTCCTTCCTCTGGGCTTACATGGAGTATCATACCATCTTTCCAAAGGCACTTATCACCCCATGCTGAAGTTATTTTATTTATGTATCAAATCGTAGTTCAGTGGAGGAATGGATGAATTTTCTTCCTTTGCCCTGTTGTGTCTCCCTCCTTCTTTTTTTGTCCCCATAAATCTTCATTCCATCCCTCCTTCTGATCCCTTCTAGTGACAACCTCTCTGCTTCTTTCCTTGATGTCCTCCAAACAGAAACCATTTTCCTTCTTCAACACTCGAATATTACTTCATTTGGACTTTCTTATGGACCTCAGCTTAGCCTGGGAAAATTGTGTCTTCTAGAATCTGTTAGACCTGGGGTTTGCTGTGGCTTTAACATTAACTAGCTGTGTGGCCTTAGACAAATCAGCTTCTCTGACTATTTTCTTATAGCTAAAAGTAAGGAGAACTATTTCTACATTTTAAGGCTACTGTGAGGTTAAGAAATAATGTCTGTTTGAAGGGCGTGCCGCATGCTCAATGAAGACATTACATCCACTTTGTATTGTATAACCTATGTAGATACGATATCGTCTTCTCTCCTCTTCTGGCCTATAGTGAAGAAGCCATGTCTAGGCTATCTCAGCATTTCTCATAGTGCCTGTATAGAGCAAATGTTCAACACATTTGCATAAATGAACGAATAAAATATAAAACAAATTTGTCAATGCTGATGGCAGAGAAAGAAACCCACACAAAGTCTCTGAAGCCCATATGACAATTTGAAAATTATTCTCTGGACGTGAGTAATATAAGTGCCTCTCTGCTAAAGGATCATTCAGTCTTCCTGTTGCACAGAAAAAAATAGGACTGAATGGCACAATCCACTCATATTGCTGTAGGAAAAAGAACATATTAGCATGATTTTAACTGGCCCTGACTGGTTGTTAGTCACCAGATGGTGACCAATTTAGATCGGGTCTGCCCTAAGGAATATTGCAGTGGTTTAGTGTATGTAATAACAAAGATGACGGTATCCATATGAAGAATGTGTCTTCCATTTAGATTAGATTTTGGAGGCTGGAAGCTGGTAAATGTGTTAACTATGTACTAGGCCAAGTTAGAACTATAAAAGTAAGTTTTCCCTTTTTGCATGCAAAGTTCTTATCTTTAAATTTCCTGCTGTAGTGAAGTGTCAACATTGCATAATAACCATCCTCCAAGACTTTATTAAAATCCTGACCTTTGCTTCAAAGCTTCTGTTTGGAAGGAGAAATGTGAGGAGAGAAAATTGGGTCTTTTCTAACAGTCTCCAGGAGTTTTTGGCCATAGGCCAGGAAGACTCAAGCTATCCTTTAGAAAACATGCCTTTGCCTGTCTCCATCACTGATATGCCCCTGTGATGGCACTAGAAGAGCATCGCCATGAAGACAAGCATTCCACAGGAGGAAATGCCAGTTCAAAGGAGAAGCAGCTCAGGAAATGGGATTCTGATTCTGCTACTGCAAGTATCCTGTGGGAGAAAGTACTGACCTCTGAGAACTGCAGAACTCTCCGCACATATCAACCCTACTTAAACTCTTGCACTAAGAGACTTGACCAAACTCCAGCACAGCTTCCAGCAGCATAAGGTCATGTCTCTAGGATAACCCTAGACTCCCGTTAAAATGTCTGCCCGAGAAATCTCAATTCTGCCAGGAGATTGCTATTTGTTCTAGCAATAGCCGATGACAGGCTCCTCCTGTCCTCCCTTTTTTGGAGCATTTACTTAAAAGAGGTTACTATTGTGAATGTGTATCTCTTACAACTCACTAGTGTCTCTCTCAAGGACCTAAGAGCCATTCCTTCAAATGTAATCATCAGGTATGACAGGGCTTCTGTTCCCTAGTAATCCTAACTGCAACAACTACCAAGTAGCAGACATAGCTGGCACAGCTGGTCATTCACATTGACCAAATCCATCTATTATTTTACTTCTCTGACTCTACTGAGCCCTTACTCTACCCCCTTCCTCATTTTCCCTTTAAAATGCTGAAGTACCTCTGCATAAATAGGAATGGAGCTCGAGTCTTTTCTCTACTGTCAGTAGTAACTAAATAAAATCTGTTTTCACTGCTTTAGCTAACGTCAGGCTGTGTTTATCTCTGATACCTCCAGGTGGAAGCAGTGCCCATCCATGGGGCTCATCTCCATCCCTCTGCAGATAAAGAGATTTGGATGGGATCCAGGAGTTTCCCTTTCTTTTCTCTTCTTTCAGGGCCGCACATAACCTAGTCTGCTAGGCTAAGGGATATAGAAATGAGTAAAGCCTGCCATGGCACAGCCAAATTTCTTCTTCCAAACTACTTGAATTTCTATGGTTAGATATATGTGTTCAGGCAAATGAGCATGTACCTCTAACAAGATAGGGTTGAGCTCTTAGTAATCTACACCTTAAACTTAACTTTGTTTAATCTGCTTGTTTTCCTACATCTAGCTGACCCAAACTGAGGGAAGAGGGCTTTCATCAGAAACAGAAGCAATAAAGAGGAAGAGGGAGAAATGACTTAAGAACGCGTGGCACCCAGGGGTGTGGGGACAGGAATACCTGAGTACTGCAAGGGAAACTTTGGGCAGCTAGAGAACAGCAATGCGGGTCAGGTGGGGTGGGAAGAAAAAAGAGCTGAGAGGTGTAAAAGGTGAAATCATAAAAGAGTATGGAAGGTAACATAATTACTTTTTTACTTTTTCACAATTGTTTTTATCTTGGCTCAGTCCTGTCCTTTGCCTTTCTTCCAAAAGTTCAAAGTAAAATGTCTCTATACTGTACTTTCTTTTCCTTGTACCCAGAAAAAAAAAAAAAAAAAAAGAAAGAGAGAAAGAAAGAAAGAAAGAAAGAAAGAAAGAAAAGAGCAATTTGTTTTACTTACTTCTTCTCTTCTAATTATTCTGGCCTCCCCAAAATATGGATTAAAGGAGGAGAGGTATAAATTAGTTACTTAATATTTTTGGGTCTTAGTTTAACCATGAGACTTTTGGATAGGATTCATAATTCAAATTTTATTAAATAAGTACTACATAAGTACTGCATGCCAAATACTGTCCATTTGCTAGGGAAACATTTTATTATCCTCTTAGAGTTTGCATTCTAGTTAGAAAAGCATTCTGCAAATAAATAAATTAAAATGTAACATAATATAGGGTATTATATTATTTGATTTGGTTGCCAAGAATTGGTTGTCAAGAAAGGCTTCACTGAGAAGGTGACAGTTGAGTAGGGACATAAATGAAGATGCGAATAAAATGAGGCAGCAAGCCATGGGGAACAGCATTCTAAGAAGTGAGAACAGTAAGTGCAAATGCCTGGGGATGGGAACATGTGAGTGTGTTTGGGCAACGGCAAGGAACAAGCAATGAGAGATTTAAAGAAGCAGCTCAGTGCCAGGTCATGTAGGCTCTTTTAGTCCACAATCAGAACTGTGGAAATTTACCTAATCATGATGAGAAACCACTGAATATTTGAGAGCAGAGTATGACATAATATTTCTTACAAAAAATAATGAAAATTTATGTAATCCTTGTAGATGCCAATCCCTGTTCCAAGTGTTTTACTTATATAAGCTCATTTAATTTTAAAATAGCACCTGGTGTATTTATTATTATTGTTTCTATAGTTTTTCAAAAGATGCAACTGTGACAAAAAGAAGTTAAGTAACTTGACCATGTTGTGTTAACACGTTATAGAATTTGAACTTGGATCCAGGCAGTCTGGATTTAGAGTCCTTGTCCTTAATCACTAGACTGTATTTATTCTGTTTACTATTTACAAGGCCTCTGAAGTATGAATAGACTCCTTGGGCAAGAGTTTAAGCAGCGAGACCAGGGAGGGGAGAGATGACAGGGACTAGTACTATGGTGGGAGTTGTGGTGAAGAAGAGGATTAGTGGTTGGATTTGAGGTGTACTTTGAACGTAGACGAAATAGGTTTGTAGATGGATTGCAAATGAGCGATGCGAGACAGAAAGTGATAACTGCAACTTTCTGACCTCAGCAACTGGGTAAAATACAGCGTTTCTTACAAAGCTGGGGCAACTGGGGGAGGAGATGATTTGATGAAAGGTAGAAATAAAGAGTTAATTTTGAACATGTACCGTTTGAGATGTATATGAAACATCTATGAAGGGATATGAGGTAGGCAATCTGGTATACAGTGTCTGTGTTTCGGGCTGTAAATTCAAATTTGCAGGTTATGATTTTGATATTTTAGCAGGCTCTATGTCTGGATAAAATCCCCTGAGCAGAGAATATAAGCACTGAAAGAATTGAGGTCTAGGACATTCTAACCTTCAAAGATCATGAAGAGGTAGAGGATTTAACAAAGGAGTCTGGTAAGGAGCAGGAGATTATCTAATGCTGTTAATAGGTCAAGTATTAATAAAATGAAGACGGAGAATTGACTGTTGAATTTGGCAAAGCGAAAATCATTAGAGACCTTGACTGTGGAGTTTTAGGAACACAAGTGTGACTGGAGTTGATTCAAATAACTAGCAAAATCCTGAGGTCCCTTATAACTATGGAAAGATAATTAATGATAACCTAAAAAAAATGAGGCAGAGGCTAGTAGCAGAGAGAAGAAGAGAATAATGCCTTTCTAAATACTTCAATCAGTTGAAAATATTTTATTTACCATCTCTTACAGCATGGTTAGGCACTGACACCAATGAGTTTTCAGCTTCATTCTTTATTCATTCTTCTTATTCATTTAAGCAACTATTCATCTAATGCCTACTATATGATGAATATTTAATGGGTAAGATTTTAAAACATTTTTCTTGGCTAGGTGCAATGGCTCATGCCTATAATACTTGCACTTAGGGTAGCCAAAGTGGGAGGATCACTTGAAGCCAGGAGTTGGATACCAGCCTGGGCAACATAGCAAGACTCTATCTCCACAAAAAAATCTAAAAACTTAACTGGAGCTGTGGAACACACTTGTATTCCTGGTTACTCAGAAGACTGAAGCAAGAGGATTGCTTGAGGCCAGGAGTTCAAGGTTGCAATGAGGTATGATCACGCCACTACACTCCAGCCTGGGCAACAGAGCAAGACCCCATCTCTAAAAATTTTTTTTCAATCAGTAAATAAAAAAACAGTTTTTCAATTGTTACAATTGTTATTGTTATTGATATTAACAAATTTAAAAAGAAAAGGTATGTATATACCCCCATAATCCTAACACATCAACATTTTTCACATTCTTATCAATTGTTGTCCATGTCCCCATAATTTTACTAAATGCTATTAATTATAAGAATTTTTCTTTGTATATATATTTCCATAATATGGTAATTATGACAGCAAATACTTCGTTGTGTAAATATACAGCATTGGTTAACTAATAATTTTTATTTCCAGTCATTTATGTTGTCTTCAAATTGGAACATACTGTGATCATTCTTCTATATGATTATATAATTATTCATTTTAATGTTATTTTCATTAAGCTATAAGTAGCCCTTCAAAGTCCAGGACTACATCTGGTTTAATTCTAAATTACTAGCATCTGCCTGCCTTCTATGTAGCATATAAAAATGTATGGTGGCTGTTTAAGAGCATGGACACTGACTGACTCAGTTCTCATTTTGCATTATTCAGCTGTGGGCCTGTAGCCTTGGTCAAGTCATGTAACTTCTCTTTAACTCATTTATAAATTGGAGATAATGATAGTACCCTATAGGTTGTTATGAAGGTTAAATTAGTTAATATATACAATGTCCTTATGATTGTGCTTGTTACTTCGTAAACACTATATAAGTGCTTGATAAGTGTTCTATATAAAAAAAAATTGATGCCCAGAATGTTTACCGAATGAATAATAAATCAAAGAACAGTTTTAGTTTTGCTTCATACAGGTAACTTTTAAAATTACTTTTAATTATTTTCTCTTTGGTTCAGTAACAATGTTGTGAGCACAAATTATGTGCCAGGTATGCAGAGATATATAATAATTTGGGGGATTCATTTGCATAAGTGATATCAAGCAGTGAATAAACATGAATGCTTCTATGGCTTTGGTCATGCTGTTGAAGCGAAACTCCACCAAGGCAGAGGCAGTCTCTGAGTTTTGTATTGCTGTGCGTCTTTAGCAGGACTGGCATCAGCTAGTTGCTTTGCTTCCTGCCAACACCCCTCCCCATTTATCTGGGCCCTTTTCTTCTTTCACATCCTTTTCCTCCTTCTTCTTAAATGTATTCTCTGAATCTCGATTTTTTGAATAAATAAACGAATAAGATTCAATTAGGTAACTCTAGGAGTGGGTGAAAAGTCAAGAAGGTATGATGAGCAAGGCATGATGAAGAAACAAGTAAGTGTGGTAGATTGCCTTTGTTATGGAGTTTCAGAAATGGAAAGGAGTCAGGAAGAGCCTTTCCAGTCAGGTGCTTGAACAAGCATTAAGCTGACTTAAGGAAAGCCACTGTAAAGATTCTCAGGATGATTATGCAGACCACCACCATCTAGAATGGGAGAGGGCAGCTGAAGGCTCTTGCAAAAACCTGGAGAAACAGGAACGGATGAAAGGGAAATAATTCTTTTGAGATTATTTTCTTCTATAACCTATTATTTACTCAGGCACTCATTCACCATACGTGTACTGAGTGCCTACTTTGTACCAGGCACTGTGCTGGGCACTGGGTATACACCAGTGGACAATACAGATTCATTCCTGCTGTCATGACCCCACTGCTTGTTCCCATGACTGTCACTTCAAGACAGCAGGAACTCGGGACTGAACTACGGAGATAGAATCTCTGGTTCTTCCTGTCATGCTCTGGGTTTGGCATAAGGCGGCCGCGAAAAACGTGTAGCCTGAATTGACTCATGGCCTTGCAGCATGATTGCTAAATACATAGAGACGGGAAGAAAAAGTAGGATGGCGCAGATCTCAACTGGGGACCACGATCTTGCAATGAGCCCAAGTGTGCGCCTATGTGTACAGTGAGGGGCGTGTCTTCCCGAGCGTCTGGCAGGGCGCCCAGCTGAACCGCAGGACTAGTTCTCCCCTCTCCTTGCGCGCGCAAGCCCGCACAGGCCGTGGCAGGGAGCCGAAGGGGCCGAGCGCAGCTCGCATCCGCCCTCCGGGCGGCCTGGCTCGGCTCCTCCTTGCGGCGGGCGGAACTGCCCTAGGTGCCGCCCCGCGGCCGCAGCTCCTGGAAGCCCAAAGCACTGGTGGATCGCGAGCCAAGGCGGCGGGTGGAGCTTGAGCTGCGTGGCTGTGGCCAATCGCGCCGCTCCGGGGGAGGAGCCCCAAAGGGGGGAAAAGAAAGTGCGGCGGAAAGTAAGAGGCTCATTGGGGAAGACTGCCCGGATCAGGGTCCTCAGGGCTCCGCTTTGGCCAGAGGCTCGGAAAGCAGCAGTGTCGGGTAATCCTGCGCCCATCCGCGCTGCGCAGCGTTTGCTGAGCCCGCTCAGCTTCCCAAGAAAGGTGAGTCTCGCGCTGCCGTGAAGGTTCCGAAGGATCACTCAGCCACTGAGTCTCAGGGTAGATGGATTCTTAGATATCTATTCCGTCAATTCTCCTGTCTTACAGAAGGGGAAACTGAGTCACAGAACGGGCAGCGGCTACGATAGATCGATAGATCATACTGCTAGTTAGTGCTGAGGCCAGGATTCGAACCTGGCCGTCCAGAGCTCCATTTTTGCTTTGCAGGGATTTAAGTAACGCAGTTGCGGGACGGTTGCTTGTTGCTGCCCCCATTCTCCAACCCTTTGACGGACCTACCCTGTTTTCCTCCACAGTACCGTCCCCACCTCCCCAGCCTTTCGCCCTGGTTTCTCCAGAGCGCTGCCGTAAACTGTGAGGATAGGAGGCAGTGTGTCCCAGCATGCCCACTTGGTATCATGTCGCTCCCAGCCCAGAGCTGTGACAGCCTGGGAAAATGCTGCCTGCAGCCTCACTCCCTCTTCCTCTGACCTGCTTTCTCAGAAAGGTGTCCCTGCCTAGGGTGTCCAGCGTGTCAGAACAGTTCCTCGTGGAGTCGGAGGAGAGGTAAGGGACACCCGGTCGCCAGTGACCCCCTGTGGTACTCACAGTTTCTCCCCAGCCCCGGAGGAAGCGGAGAAGTGGTCCTGCGGGGCATAGGAAGCCTCTCATTTAGGAAGAGCTGACTTCATGGAACCATATAGCCCCTTCCCACTTTTAAATACTGGGAAGGAACAAGGAAGCTGAATTAAAGAAAAAAATGGCAAACATAAAAGCAAACTTCTGCTGTTTCCTTTAAGAGCCAGTCCCTAGGCTGTCTTTCTTCCACCCCGTGGTTGTGAAATTGCGAACTTGGGCGTCGCGCGAAGCATTTTGCTGCTCTGCTGTGCAGATACCTGGGTTAGCTACAGGCTGAGAAACGAGAACTTACCTGGTTTTGACTCTGGCTCTGCCTGTGTTAGCTCTGTGTACTTGGACAAGCTATCCTACCTTTCTGATACTGTTTCCCCTCTCCGCTCAGCCACAAAATAGAGATTATAATGGTCACAATAAGCCCTTTGGGTGGTTTGGGAAGATGAAATAGGACCATTTAAGTAACATGTGTAGCACAGTGCCTGGCTTCGCCCCTGGTTGGTCCAAAACTCATGGCAACTATTGTAAATTTCGTTATATAGTAACCCTGGAGACAGTGTGTTTTCAGAAAGGTGATTTGATTCCTACTGAGAATGGCATTTTTTAAAAAAAATCTATAAATGCAGTAGTGTTTTCTTCTTTGTAGTTTTAATAGTTCTTTTACAGTAGGAGTTTTTTGAATATTGTCCACATGTGACATGGATCATGGATGCTTGATTTGGAATATAAAATTGATGTTTCTCAGTGATATGAATTTTCTACTAGTTTTTAGGCAAAACCTTGGGCCTGTGACCTGCCCTGACCTGAAGCACACTTTATTGACACAGAGGGTTTTAAAATTGATGAGAGGTAAAAAGACAAGAAGAGGAAATTGGAGTTGCAGCTATGTTACAGATTGTTCTAAGCCTTCTACCCATGCTTTCTTAGGCCAGTCAAGCAAATTTATTTTTTTTAGCTAGTATCAGAAAACAATGAAATTCTCATCTATTTTTCTTGGGTTGTACAGGGACACTGCTAATTTCAGAGCTTTCTAGATACAAACTTGCTGTATTCAAACACACACAGAGACACACACACACATGCACATTCTCACATTAATCTTCTTGTATTATTGGTATTTTAAAATTAAACAGCTTCCCTCATACCACCCTACCCTGCTGATAGCAATTGATTTTATTCTGATTAACTTCATACAATTATGTACTGCTATCTACTGGCTATGCTTCAAGTCCCTGAATTGAGAGTCCCCCATTTATAGTTTGCTGCCTCCTTCACAGTCCATAGCATTTGCATGCAGTATTGATGAGTGCTGGAGAAGGGGGTGTGATACATCTTGATGGAAGGTAAGAGCCCGGTGATGCTGGCTTAGGTACCTCCCACACTGAGCATTTGTAGAGGATGGGATCACTTGCTTCCATCAGCTTGTTCCGTGTGTATGCATTGTGATGAGCTGGCTGGGATACATCTGAACGTGAGCCTGAGAAACAGAGGACTTTTGGGGAAAAGGAAAATGTTCAAATTAAGGTCAGAACAAGGGGCTAGAAGGGAGATTAAAAGCTAATTACTTGTGGTACTGTGCTGGTTCTTTGAAGAAAGCATGCCCAGTTATACCTTTCCTCTTTATACAAATTATTATTTGTTGTTACCCAAACTAGATATATGTATAGAACTTTAACGTTTCCAAAGTGCATTCCACATAGGTTATCTTCCTTGTAACTCGCAATAGCCCTGAGAGGACATAGCAGGCATACTAATAGTGGAAGAAACTCATGTTGTTGGTCAAAACTACTTGATTTCAAATTTTAGCTCTAATACTTACGATGCAAAGGAAAATGTTCAAAATAAAATCAGGATGGAAGGGAGATTAGCTGGGTACTACTGAGCAATTTATTTCACCATTTAAAGCTTCTGTTTTATCCAATTCTAAAATGGGAAAAAAAATACTTACCCCTTAGATTTGTATGAGGATTAAATTCAGTAGAATAGTGTTAAGTATATGTAGTGAGAAGGTGCTCGTTAAATACCTCTTCCTAACTCATCTTGATTTATTGAGAAAAAAACTTGAATGAGATTCAGAAAAAAGGAGAAGTTGCAAGGGGTCATGTGGTTAGTAAGTTTCATCCCCGGGAGTACAGTTCACATCTTTTGACTTCTAAATTAGGGCTTTTCTTGTCACACCTCTCCAACGTCGTCTTTACCAATTTACTTCAGTTATTAGGTTGACCTTATTTGGCTAGTGATTTCAGGGTAAGCTTTTTGTTGAAAAGTGGATATTCCCTTGCTAAGAGAACGATCCTTGAACATGGTTCTAAGAAGAGGGAGTTTAAAGCAATGATCTCTAAGGCAACCCTCCTACTCTCATGTGTTTGATGTAATATACCTTCAATTCCTAGGAGGAAGTGTACTATGAAGACATCACTTTCAGAATTATGTCATGTTTTTCTTCTTTTTCTGAGTGGTTTCTTCCCTCTGCCAGCAGCATGCCAGTTCAAAGGCTGGTAAGACAATTGAACAAGAAGTGCTATGAGCATTCATAGCATTATTCAGCTCTTTCTCCAAGTCCATGGGTGAAGAGTGTAATAGAGGGAACAATATGCAAAGCGGCACTTGAGAAAAGACTGTTGCTTGCTGGTGGTGCTGATCCCTGTTCCAGAGTTTTCAGTCCTTGTGGAAACTGATGGCTGTAGGCTTAAGTTGAAAGATGAGTGGGTCTGCTTCCAGTCCAGGTAGTAGGGCCATTTATCTATGGAGACTCCTCATAAGCCATCCGGTTTCTCTTCTTTGTAGCAAGCAGATATGGGCTTGCCTATGCAGTTGTGGAAGAAACATTTTGCTCCTTGCTTTTGGCATTTGGGAGCATATGTTTGCTTTTGCCAAAAGGTAGGCAGTTAGCATCATCTTACCTGGCACAGTTAGGAAATCAGAATGTGGCTGGAGGAAATCAGAGAAGGAAGTAGGAAAAAAAAGTTACCTCCAGCATACACACAGTTTCATTTGTTGCTCAACTTCATTAGGCTTTTGCTGGTGACACAGATGTAGGATCTAGTGAGTCATTGTTGCCTTGCCTGTGAAATATTAAAGAGAGCCACCTACTGTGCTCTTTGCCCATTTTGGAAATTGTTCCATGTGGGGGGAAAAAAAACACCAAAGAACAGGAAGGTTACAGAACATTTTGGTATGTGATATTTTGGAATATAAATTCAGGTTAGCTACTCATTTGCTTTTTTTTTTTTTTTTCAAATGGAGAATGCATGGTTTACACTGATGGGGTTGTTCGAAGACCTCCTTCTAGTCTGATTTTATTCTAACTATCTCTAGCAGCTGTGGCAGTGTGGATTTTTAGAGTCTGTCAGGTTCCTGAGGCAAATTATTCTAAAAGATGATCCTCAGGCTTTGCAGCTGGGAAATAGGGACACTGTTGCCTACTTAGAAGCTTAAATCCCTATTTCAGCAAATTATTCATAGGAGACATTTAATAAACACTAATCCTTTCTTCTGCCAACAAGTCCTTCCATTTATCAGTCTGTTAAATTATGATCATCAAAATTTAACAGCTACCCTTATGCCGAGTGTTTTAAATATATCATCTCATTCAATCCTTGCAATAACCCTGTGTATTTTTTTGAGGAAACTGAGGCTCACAGAGGTCAAGTGGCATGACCTAGGTTACATAGCACAAAGCAAGTACCAATGTTGAGACACATCTATGCCATTCATTGTAGAGCTAGGAAGGACTTTATATTGTCCTGCCTCAGAACTAGACCGGAGAACTTTGACTAAGACCCACCCCACCCCCATCCTGCATTCTGATCCTGGCATTCCCTTGCCTGTGACTGAGAAGTCTCTTTACCGTTGGACCTAGAATGTGGGAGAGCTGTACAAGATGATCTCTCAAGTTCTTCAGCTATAATACATGGTGTATCTTTCTTTAAGATTCCCTTCAACTCTGATTCTGTAATCACATCTCCTTGCAAAAGTCAAGGCTAAAACGGGGAAAGAGAAATAAAAAGAAAATAGCCTTTTTGTTTTATGCTCAAGAGACTTATTTTCTGACCAAACAGAGAAGGGCAAGGGAAATCAACATTCACTGGTGCATTGGTGCACTTTTGTCATTTCCTTTAAGCGCAAGAATAACTCTCAGATATATATTATTGCCTGCCTTTTACAGATGAAAGAACTGAGGCTCAGAGAGACAAACTTCCCCGAAGTTATCCAGTTAGTAAAGATTGGAACCTGTGTGTACCTGAGGACAAAGCTTTTTGGTTCCCTATACCATATGTGCTAGACACCACACCATACAATCTAAGGACGTGCATAACTAGATTCATAAATGCCCCTTCTCCGTGTCTTCACACCACACCACCTCAGCTGCTATTTCCTTTCCTCCTCTCTTCCTTTCCTTTCCCGACATGCTGCTCAAATCGTTCTTGATTCCTCCCAGCCCACAGAGCCCCCTTTAATACTTATAACATCGATTTTCACTTTTTTTTTTAATTGTGGGCCAGTAATTTATGCCTTTGTTTTTGTCCATGTTCCTGATTAACACCTAGGCAGCTGAGGACTTGGTTTATTCTGCCCTGTGCCTAGCACAGTGCCTTATATATAAGAAGCACAAAATTGAATGGATGATGGATTCATACTATGTCATATAGACCAAGAATTGGTTTCTCATACTTTATCATAGCATTAATTATCTGAAAGATTGCCTCTACACACTAATAAGGTAATTTTAATTTCTTTTAATTTTGTGGTCACAAAATCAGGTAAATGATAAGGAGTAACAGATTAAGAGGATTGGACATCGCTCTCTCAATGATGGAAAAACACATTTCTATCCTAACAATAAAGGGTGTTTTGCAGCAAACACAGTGAAGGATGACACTGAACTGCACGTTTGCATATATTGACAGCAAGGCCAGTGTCATAAATAAATTACCCGAGAGAAAGTAGAAAGTTTCCATGGAAGTAGGCAGCTGCAATGAATGAGCTTTGATCTCAAGATTTCTAAAAGCAGTGAAGAATTTATATCAGTTCAACTATTATTTGATATAATTGGCGTCAGTTGACCATAAGGATGAATATTAACCTTTTGTGTGTAGTTTATATCTAGCAGACACATGTGGTTTCTACCTGTCTGGTACATAAGTTCTCATGATTACACTGGCTTCTTCCTCTTCCAATCAATGTGAAAGGCAACAAAAATGAGAACCAGTCATTTTATAAAATCTGATATCTGAAAATGTTCTTTTCATAGATAGCACAGTTCCTTAAGCTAGTTATGTATGTGGTTAGGTGCTATGGCAACTTGAAATTGTGGCTGTGTAACACAGCGGGCTTTGATGTCAGACTGATCTCCCTGGGTTTGACTTTAGATAGGTTATTTAGCCTGTCTTTGCCTTATTTTCATAATCTGTAAAATGGGGATAATAAACTCATTTTGTCAGGACTTGGGTAGGTGTCAGTCATGTGCCATGACATTTGTTAAGAGCCTGGTACATGGAGATTTTAACCTTCATTATGATTAATACCAGCAATGATAATGACTCCATTGCACACCCAAATGGATTCTGGATTAGAAAATGGAAGGCCTACATTCAAACAATAACAGTTTTTATTTATATAGAACTTTAAGCCCTCAAAATGCCTGTTATATACACAAATACACAGACATATAGTATTATTATGATCTTTTACAGTAATTCTGAGGTAATCAGGGCAAGTGTTGTCAACATTTTACATCCTGAGTGTTAAATATTCGCTAAGGCTATACAGCCAAATAGTACAGCTAGGACTTGGACCCTGGTTTTCTAACTTCAAAATCATGTTTGTTTGTTTGTTTTCTTCCCCTTCAGCCATTCAATACACCCGCTCTGGTACATATTAGTTCATTTTCCTTCTCTAGGCCTCCTTGCTTTCCACCCCTAAAATGAGGAATTTGGACAAGATGCTCTCTGTAGTACAGTGTTCTATGAATCTGTGACTGCAGAGTAATGACTTAGGAGACACCATGATAGGCTAAGAGCAGAACTCCACAGAGGCATCTGTACATCATGGCATGGGAAGCCTTGTAAGTCCCAGATACCTGATAGTCTCATTGGCCTCTGTGACAACCACAGCTGAGCACTGCTCCAGGATTTAGATGCATAATGGCACCTTTATGTCCAAGGACATGATTCTGTCACATTCCTCTGACCAGCAAACTATTCCTCTCATCACTCTCAGGATCCAGGTTTGGGGATGGTAGGAAAAAGTAGATAACTGGGTTAGGCACATGGACATTTATTATTTGGGAAATAAAAATAGAGCCTTTTTTTTTTTAAGCAGGCTCTTGGCTGCACAGAAGCTTTTTAATTTAATCAAGTCCCATTTGTTAATTTTTGTTTTTGCTGTGATTGCTAGAATTCTTATTGTTTCACATCTTAGGTTTAAGTCTGTTATCTATTGTGAGCTGAGTTTTGGGAGTGGTGAGAGGTGTGGATCCTGTATCAGTCTTTTACGTGTGGCTATCCAATTTTCCCAGCACCATTTGTTGAATAGGGATTCTTTTCCCCAGTGTATGTTTTTGTCAGCTTTGTGAAAGATCAGATGGAAATATGAGGATGTTTTTATATCTGTATTTTCTGTTCTGATCCATACATCTGTGTCTCTGTTTTTGTGCCAGTACCGATGTAGTTTTGGTTACTCTAGCCTTGTAGTATAGTTTGAAGTCTGGTAAAGTGATGCCTCCCAAATTGTTCTTTTTTCTTTAGGTTGCTTTGACTATTTGCAGTCTTTTCTGGTTCCATACGGAGCATGAAACTATTTTTTTCTAGATCTGCGAAAAATGATGTTGGGTGTTTTGGTGAAGATTGCATTGAATCTGGGGATCACTTTTGGTACTATAGACATTTTAACAAGAGCACATAGAAAACCTACAGAGTGGAAGAAAATACTTGCATGCTACATATCCAATAAAGGGCTGATAACCAGCATCTATAAAGAACTCTAACAAATCAGCAAGAAAAAAAATCAAATAACCCCACAAAAAAGGGCAGAAGTCATGAACAGAAGCTTTTCAAAAGAAGATAGACTAATGATGAATAAACTTATGAAAAAATGCTAACATCTCTAATCATCAGGGAAATGCAAATCAAAACCACAATGAGATATCACCTAACTCCATTAAGAATGGCTTTTATCAAAAAGTCCCAAAACAACAGATGCTGGCATGCATGTGCAGAGAAAGGAACACTCATACACTGCTGGTGGGACTGCACACTAGTATAGCCTCTATGGAAAGTAGTACAGAGATACCTCAAAGAACTAAAAGTTGACCTATCATTTGGTCCAGCAATCCCAGTAGTGGGAATTTATCCAAAGGAAAAAATGTAATTTTATCAAAAAGACACTTTTATTCCAATGTTCATTGCAACACAATTCACAATCACAAAGACGTGAAGTTAACCCAAGTGCCCATGAATACACGAGTGAATTAATAAAATGTGATATACATATACCATGGAATACTACTTAGCCATGAAAAATAGTGAACTAATACCTTTTGTAACAACCTGGATGGAACTAGAGACCATTCTTCTAGGTGAAGTATTGCAAGAATTGAAAAGCAAATACCACCTATACCCACTATTAAATTGGAACTAATCATTCAATACTCATGGGCACATATGAAAGTAAAACTCAACAGAAACCAAACAGGTGGGGGGGGAGGAGGGAGAAGGTAAATTTACACCTAACAGATGTAAATGCCCCCTATTTGGGAGATGGGCACACTTATAACTTTAACTCAAACTGTACAAAAGCAATTCATGTAACCACAATGTTTGTACCGCCATAATATTCTGAAATAAAAAGAATATTAAGAGGAAATGTTAACCTCAGTATTGTAATCTGCTTGCATAAGTTGATGTGTATCTAATGCCGCCCTGGGGCATTGTTTCTCTTTGGCGGGCCCAGTGTTGAATGAAGTTTTGAAAGCCTATTGCTAATGAGCCCGAGGTGTAGGGTATGACCTCCCCACCACACACACACCAGCAAACTGTGGGTCCTTCAGAGGACTGGTCACTTCCTGCAGGTGCATATTCTTTACCCAAGCAGTTGGGGGGGGAGGAGCTATGATTTGTGATGGATCATGGATCAACACAGATTAATCGCCTGTTTTGAGGATTCTTTGACGTCTGAGATAGGCCATTAGTATCAAAAACATATGGAGAGAATATTGTGTGTGATTGAAGTCATGGAAGGAGCTATTGTTTCTGTGAAGCTTGTACGCTTCCATTTCACTATAACACATTTTATTCTGAATTAAACATAGAGTAACTAGGTAAAGTACTACTTTTTAGATATAATTTAGCTATTCAAAAGAATGGTTAATTTTAGGACTAATCATTGCCTAATGCAATTCCTGACTATTTAGGGAAATAAAAAGTTTGATAGCTTAAAAAAAAAAGCAGGCTCTGTATCACTATTAATCACTATAATCTACAGAGAAATACAGTACTAAAATATTTGGCTTTCATTTGGATTTTAGCATTATGAGCACACATTTTCTGCTTTCTTCTTTTGAACTTTTAGAGCCCACAGAAGAAGCCTGACTCTCATTGAAATACGGGAGTTCTTTCAGTGTGTAGATATGATGGAGACTTGAGAGTGGTAATACACACTAAGTAGTACTTTTCCAGAAGATTAGACATCAGTTTTCTGATTACAGAGTGAGACAATGGTGGAAACAGGGATTAAATGGATAGAGTAGTTAGCAAAACACAGCCTGGCTTTGAAATCAGGGTTGGGTTTGAATCCTAGATACTGCTTGCTTATCCTGTCCAGACGTCATTTCCTCATCTGTAAAATGGTGATAAACATGTCCTATCTATCTCTCATCTCTATCATCTATCTCTATCTATTCTCTATTTATTAGTGATGATAAAGTAAGATAAAATATATTCAGCCCCAAGCATGTAATAGTGGCACCTAAAAGGCACTCAGTAAATATTCATTCCTTGCACTGTATTCAGCACTGCAGTTTACCCAAAGCTGCACCCATTTGATGAAACTCAGATGGAAAGGGAAAGTATATTGAGTAGACAGATACCCCCGCTGGTCTAAGAGAATGTGCCCCAGTTTGGCATACAGTAAAAATGGAATGGTAAAGATAGGAGATGAATGTGATATTTACTTTAATATATCTGGAAATCTGTCATGTGGAGGAGGGATTAGACCAGTGATAAATGATGGTGCATGGATCATCCACGTCGGAATCATCGGGATAACTTGTTAAAGAAGCAGATATCTTAGGGCCTCTTCACTGAAGTCTGAGATTCACTGGATTAGAATTTTCGACACTGAGAGGCAGTATTTTGTAAGGGTTCTGGAATCTTTTTATATAAGATTCAAATTCTGCTCCATCTGTGTAATCCTGGGCAAGTTATTTAACTTCTGTGTGTAAAATGAGGATATACACAATACATAGCTCATTGGGTTGTTGTAAGAGCTAAGTAATTGAACACATATGCAGTGCCTGAAACAGTGACTGGCACAAGTGACCACACGTTATTTCACTTAGTATATCAGCCAGTCTTTAAAATACCTTGCAAAACCTTGTATGATTTACATTTTGTTTCCTCTCTGACCAAATGTCCTGGGTAACTACGTGGTTAACTCCTCCATCTGCTTGAAGTCTTAGCTCAATGTCTTCCCAGTGAGGCCACTTTGATTGCTCTATATAAAATTGCCCATCCCTGCCCCTGCCATTCCGTATCTCTCCTAACATATTCTGCTTTTTCTTTTTTCTGTAGCAGTTGCCACCTTATGAGCTTCCATATGCTATTTAACTATTTTATTTAGTCTATTGTTCATTTTTAATTTCACCTCTTGTAGAATCTAAAATCCACAGGACAGGAACATTTGTTTTGCTTATTGCTGTAGTCCAAGTGCCTAGAATAGTGCCAAGCAAATAGAAGATGTCCAATCATGAGTCAATGATAAATAAATAAATGTATGGATAGATGTTAGCATGATTATTTGTCCCCAAGATGTAAAAATAAATAGGTGGAACTGGATAAGCAAGCAAATTGTATATATAAAATTGGAATAAAATTTGACATATATATTCATATATACACACACATATATATACTTACACACATACATGTGTGTATATATATGGGTGTATGTGTGTATGTTTGGAATATTGACTATATATTTGGAATATTTAATAATTTATAGATATATGTATAAATGCATGTGTGTATACATATGTGTTTGTGTATGCTTGTGTGTGTGTGTGTGTGTGTGTCTATATATTTAGGAGTTGGCCAAAACTGCCTTGGAAAGCAGAGGTGTTGAAGTGATCTATTGTTGTTAGGATGCTATAGTGATAGTTTGAGAGAAAGACAAAATATGTATACATGAGTAAACAGAAAACAGACAAGTATACAGAAGAAATATAAGTGATTCAGGATAAGAAATGAGGGGCAAGGATTAAAATAACAACAACATTGGAGGGATGTGGAAGAGAGATGGTTTTAAAAAGAGTGGTCAGGGATGGTACCTCTGAGAAGGTGACATTTAAACTACAAAAAAAGCCTGAGAAGGAGCTGAGGGCCAAGTTCATCAATGAGGTGACGTGGCCTGGTGAGAGGGAGAGAGGAGTTGGAAATGAGGTTTTGAGATAGCCCAAGTGCCCATCAATGCATGAGTGGATCCATAAAAGGTGGTATACGTATATCATGGAGTACTACTCAGCCATTAAAAAAAGGTAAACTAATACCTTTTGTTACAATCTGAATGGACTGGAGACCGTCCTTTTAAGTGGAGTATCACAAGAATAGAAGAACAAAACCCACATGTACTCACTACTAAATTTAAACTTACAGATCGACACTCATGTGCACATATGGTAGTAAAATGGAAAGCAAGCAGGTGGGAGGGGGTGAAGTTGATGGGTAAATTCACACCTACTGGGTGCAATGCACACTATCTGGGTGATGGACACACTTGTAACTTTGACTCAAACTGTACAAAAGCAATTCATGTAATCAAATTGTGTGTGCCCCTGTAATAGTCTGAAATTAAAAAAAAAAAAAAAAAGAAAGAAAGAAAAGAGAGGCAGGGGCTAGATCAGACTGCCCTTGCAGTCCATAGTAAGGCATTTGGATTTTATGCAAAGTGTAGTAGGAAGTCACTGAAAAGACTGAAGCAGGATGGTGACCGGGTTTGAAGCCTTCGATAGAGTATGAAAGAAATGGAGGAATGCATTAGTTTATTAAGTATGAAATGTCCGTTATCCTTAAGTACTAAGTTTGACAGTCAGTATCGCTGACATTTCACTGTGACACTTTCTGTTTTGTGCTTATTGTGAAGGTACATCCTCAGACTTTCAAATGCATATTTTGGCTTGTGATTACCTTTCAAATATTTTTAAGAGCAATTTTTGTGAAACCATGGATAAATCAAAACTTCGTGTTATTTTTGAATATGAGTTATGTCGTGGAACTAATGCAGCACAGACAGCTAGAAATATCAACAAGGTGTTTGGGAAGGATGTGGCTAATGAACACACAATCACGGATGGTTTGAGAAGCTCCATTCTGGTGATTTTAATCTAGAAAATGAGCCACGTGGGCGACCTGAGACCAAGGTCAGTAATGATGAGCTGAAAGTGTAGTGGAAGCTAACCCAACCTATGCGTGAATTAACAGCAACATTTGATGTTACTATTTCAACAATATCAGACCATTGGAAACAAATGGGCAAGATAAAGAAGCTGGATAGATGGCTTCCGCATGAATTAAATGAGCATCAGAATAGAAATCTTCTGAAAGCTTGCCTTTCTCTGCTGTCACGACATGAAGGTGAACCATTTCTACACCATATTATTATGTGCGATGAAAGATGGATTGTTTTTGACAATTGCAAGCATTTGGCACAATGGTTGGATAAAGATGAAGTGTCAAAACACAATCCAAAACTGAATATTCATCAAAAAAAGTTAATGGTGTTTGTTTGGTGGTCCAGCACTGGTATTAGCCACTATAGCTTCATGAAACCTGGTCAACTGATTACAGGGGATGTCTACTGCAACTATTTGGATGAAATGGTGAGGATGCTTGTGATTAAGCAACCCAGATTGGTCAATAGAGATAGGCCAATCCTCTTGCAAGACAATGCTTGACCATATGTCACACAAACAATGCTGCTCAAACTATAGAGGGTGGACTTGAACACTCTCTGTCATCCACCGTATCCAACAGACCTTGCACCAACTACCTACCATTTCTTCCAGGCTTTGGACCACTTCTTTCAAGGAAAAATATTCAGTTCTCAACAAGCTGTGGGAGATGCCTTCCATGATTTCATCATCACTCACTCTCGAGGTGTATTCGCTGCTGGCATAAGCAAGCTAATGATAAGATGGCAAAACTGTGTCAATAGTTTAGTCACATACTTCGATTCATTGTACTGCTTCTTGTTTGAGATATAATAAACTACACTTCTGATTTGAAATCAGACATTTCATATTTAATGACCTTAATAAAAATGAGGGGCTAAACTGCTCTAATCTCGTATAGGCTGCTATGAACAGATGAAAAAGGCAATTCAGTTTCATTGATGTGTCATTCATAGCCTCTCTTTCCCATTAGATAGTCTCAAAGGGGAAAAAAACAGCTAAGATAGGCAAAGCCAAATTTCTTTGCTTTTTCTCGAATGATACCATTCTTATTTCCACATGCATTAAGTAATGGATGGAAATGTATGCACTGTTGCTCAATTCAATTCAGCTGGAAATTTTACAGTTCTTGTGTAGGTGTTTTATGTAATCAATTCCCCAAAACATTGATCCTAGAGCTATTTCCCTGTGAAACTTCAGCTACCAGTTTCTGAAGTCTGCTGTACTGCAGAGTGAGTATGTGAAAGGTAAATTTAAGATCAATTTGTTCTGTCTGGCCCTGTCAGTTTAAATAGTACCTAGCTGTTCAGGAAGCAGCTTATAGGCCATCTCCTCCATGACATCTTTGCTGGCACATGCACATAAAGTCTCAGGCATGCCTATTAATAATATGAGTTAAAATTGTTTGATAATATATGTTACATGTTATTTCAAGTGCTTTTAAAATATTCACTTTTTGAAGCTTCAGAATAACCCTATGAGACAGGTGCAATTATAATCACCATTTTACAGATGAGGAAACTAAGGCCCAAGGTCACAGAGTTGGTTAGTGATATATCCAGTATTTGAACTTAGGCAAGCTTAACCATTATGCCATCCTGCCCTTTGATTGTAAGAAGTAAAACTGCATATTTATTCATCTCTATTTGTCCCACTCACTTCATGGTGCCTTAGATGAAGGAATAGTTCAGTAAGTATATTGAGTCGGTGAATGAATAGGTGACTTATTCTTTCAACTTGTAACATTTCACTGGTATATATTGATGGGTTTTAGACTGAGACATCCTGGGCTGGCTGATACTACTCATTACCTCTGGGGTACGATGAAATTACTTCACATCTCTAAACTTGTTTCTTCAACTGCGTTGTTGACACAAAGATAGGGCTGTTGTGAGCATTAAATGAGGGATGCATGTAAAGTTCTTAGCATAGTACCTAGGGCATAATTGGTGCTCATTCCATTTGAGCTGTTTTTTACTATTTTTTGAGCTAAAATAACCTCTCCAAACATGCTTGCACTTATACACCAGGAAGTTTTCTAGTTGTGCTTATTTATTAACTCCCCTTTAAAAATCAAAGCCAAAGATCCAACCATATAATCAGTGATATTAATTTTGTTCCAGGGCCCATTCTGGCACTTTGCCCTCAGCACAGCATGCACTGTAGATTCTGATAGGTTTTCTTGTAGGAAGAAGGGCTAGTCTTGCGGAATGACAGGGGAGCAAAAGGTGCCATGTGACCCACCTGTCTCTTTTCCTCCAAACGTCTGACAGGCAGCATTTCCAACCCTGCCCATCCATCTCCTCAGGCTGAGTCTGCCTTGCTGGAGAGTTATTTTGTATTCCAGTGATGGGCCCGGAGCATTCTGGGTGACAAGGGAAAAGCAGCAGGAGACTAAAATTTTGCCCCAGATAACACTTAATGAGGTTAATTTAAAGAGCTTGCTGGAAGTTTAGGACCTAATATTGATCCAGTGCTTCTTGTGTGCCAAGAGCTGTGCTAAGTGTTTTATTTTCATTGTCTCATTCCATCCTTACTGCAGCTCTATGCAAATTTTAAATGTTAGTTGCTAACCAAATTTACAATAAACAAATAAAAATAAAAAGTGCCGCAGTTGCCTCCATGTGTGTACTGGGAGACTGTGATGATAAATATTTCTTGTGTTTTGCCACATTTTTCTTTAAAAGCAAATTGTGCAGGGTTGCAACACCTTTGGGGTCTCCAGGGACCTTGCCTGCAGTGAAGACATGTTTGGCAGAGAAATGAGGCAAAGGTCATGTGGGGAAGGCAAGAAGGTTCGTTTTAGTTGATAGTTTATTTTGCCCTAGAAGAAGCTAGTAACAATGAGCTGAATTCTATTTTATTAGTTGCATGTATTTGCTTATTTGTAAGAAGCCAATAAGGTGCCTATTTATGATGACCTTTTTTTGGTTATATAATGTTTAAAAGGTATAACTTTCATCCTTCCATGTCTTCCAAGTAAAGTTCAAATATTTCAATGAACCTGACAAAGTTTGATGATTTTCTATGAAAAAAGATCTACACATACACACACACACACACACACACACAGGTGAGAACGCTGCCTGATTTATAGTTGGCACTCTCTGCATATTTGTTGAATGAATGTATTTAAAAAAACCTATTTTTTTCTTTCTCTCTAAGAATGAGAACGGCTGCAGGATTTTTAAAAATGGTGAAATTTCAATATGTACCTTTCTTTTAAAATGTTTGCTTTAAAAACAATTTCAGAAGGAGATTATTCTAAAATGTGGGCATTACTTAATTTTGGTTATACAGGACAGTTTATTGGAGTGGACTGTAATTCCTTTAGAATTTATTGAGGTGAGATCATTTACTCGTATACTCAATGGCTCTAGACTAGTGTACTTTTACATTTGTGTAATCTGATTCTCATAAATTCTCTGTCCTTTCTCTCTCTTATTGTCTGCTACTTCTTGCTTTCAGCACATCTTGCTTTAGCAGTTTTCTGTCCATTCCTCATACAATTAGCATTTCTACTTTACTGTAGACTAGGGAACTGAGTAATGAATTTATGGGAACTATGTGTATGATAAGAATACACAGCACTGAATGCAGACTAGAGAGACTCTTCTCTAAGGTAAAGGAGTGGAAAGGTATGGTAGCTGCAGTAATAGTCTTCATAACAGTGAGGCAGTATCACACAGAGTAGCACTGAGTTTCAGTCACCTGTGTTAGTAAAGGGGGTAGTGGCAGAGATAGTCATTTACTCTTTTGAACAATAAGCATTTTTTGAGAAACTTCTGTAAATAAGACACTGGTGAGATATGGAGATTTAAAAGCGCACAAACACAGCCTCTGAATAGTAAAAATGTATAGACTGTTATGAAAGATAAGATATACACAGAGATTTATAACGTAATATTTCAAATAGTGTTAGAATATATAACATAACCTTAAAAACATATGTAATAAAACATTTTAGTGTTCCAAAAAAGAAACAAATGTGTATCTCAAGAAGGGGTTTATGAGAAAGTTGTATTTAAAGTGTGTTTTGAAGTGATGGACAGGTTTGGACATAAAGAGATTGGTGAGGAGGAGTGGTATAAGAATTAGGGTCTGACCAGGGGAGCCGAAATGATATGAATGAATGATATGGATATGGGATTTATTAGAGAGAGCTCCAGCTATGGGAGAAGCTGAGCAGTTAAAGGCCTAGAAGGGGACAATCGAGAGATCAGAGAAGAGTGACTAACCGTGAACCCTGAGAAGGAGCTGGTGACGGAGTGTGTGGAAGACTGTTGCTGCTGCTGTGGTAGGCGGGCAGTGATAAAGAAAAGCTGGATGTGAAGTGGAAGAAGATGGTGTGGAACCCACGAGGACAGATTGCAACCCTTAACTGTCTGTCACTGTATTTAACCCTGAAGACTTGGGTCGCCTGCACAGGAGGCTGGTGCACGTAGCCGTGGAGCTCCACATCTGCCTGGCCTCAGACTTGGAGAAGCTGAAGGGGGCGGATCTGGCAGGAGTTTAAGGAGCAGTGGCCATGGCTTCCTTCACCTAGGAGGTGAGACAGTGATTGGCAACAACGTGTGTGAGCCGTAGCAGCACCCGGGAGCCCAGACCGACCCTCTGAATAAATTTCTTTATGGGCAACTCTACCTTGGAACCATAGAAAGTGAGAGATTCTGCAAAATATAATTCCAGTTTAATTAAGTTAGCACAGTTAAAAACTACAAGTGACACCCCAGATAAAGGGAATAGGATTAAAACATAGTGAAAGAAGGAAATAGGCACCTTACTTGGGGAGAGACCAGTTTGACTGGGAGACAGCATACCCGCACAGGGATCACTGAGGATCAGACTTACACATACAAGCAGGGACTATATTGTTGAAGACCTTAAATACCCTGTTGAGGAATTTGCCCTTAGTCCTATAAGGCAAGGAACACACTAAATATTCTTGAGCAAGGGAAGGCATTATCAGATCTGTGTTTTAGATGAGTCAAGCATTGGATATCAAAGCACTAGAGCTTAGAGGGGAAATAAGTGGGGCAATTAATGAGGATTCTATTATAATAATCCAGGATGAAAATTTGCATTTCCAGAGCTCTCTTCTGTTCTCACTGAGGGAGGTGGTCCAGAGTCATCATAAGATGTTTTTAGGACCATCCTGGGAATTAAAAATGCTAATGTACATTGCAAGCCATAGTGATTTTCCCTGTGGTTAATATTGTCAACTATAATGTTTTTATGGCATGCCTAGGTAACTCTTTAAAATTCCTTAATGGTTCTGCTCCTAGTATGTGAAGAACAAGGAAAAATATATCTGTAGTTGGAACTTAAATAAAATTGGTTTATGCAACTACATCAGTATCATTTTGAGAGGAGAGAATCATATAACAAATTTAGTATAACAAATACTTATTTCACTTAGTAATCTAAGGCTTTTTTGGCTTCACTGAGTGGTAATAGAAGTATTCCCTTATTTATGTCCAAATGCCCAATAATTTACAAACTACTTATATGCTCATTATCTCATTCGATTTGATAATAGGTATGCAAGATCTGAAGTATTCAAAGATAATTTATAATAAAATACTGCAGATCAGGGGTTGTGATGACCATCAAGTGGCCACTTAGCCCTTGATGATTCAAGAGAGTTCACTGGAATTCTATATATTAAATAGGCACCTTTCTGTCACTCATCCTTCCATTTCACTCTATGCACCACTGCCTGATAATCTTGAGATGCATCTTTGGTCATGCTCTGTCCTTGTTCCAAATCCACCCATAGTTTTTGGACTTCATCAGTTTTAATAGCACTTTGCACCCAGAGAGCAGGCTTCTTGTGACCCAGATGTTACAGTTCCAGCTATTCTGATTCCTCACCTCCCTAAAGTATTTTTGCTGCTTTTCATTAAAGCACAGAACACCAAATACAGTGTGAAAAACATACCTAGGCAGGTACCTTCATATCCTCGGGAAATCCACACATCTCTGAGTTAGGTCATTCCATAAGTCTTCCCTGTCAGCACTTCCTAGCACATACTCCTGAATGTTTAAAAACCAGCCATATCTCCTACTTGTCAAGACGGGGCTGAACTCATCTACTTGACTTACTTAAAACACACACTTACACCCAGTGCTGCATTGCCTGAGATTTCTCAGCTGACAGCAAGTGAATAGAAAACCTTACATCCTCCACTTGATACACCCTTGCAGTGTTTTGCCCTCCTAGGGGTATGTGTAGGGCCTATCAAATTGGGGTGACTACCTCAGGTTCTTCCTGTGGGGAGTCTAAGATTTTTTTAGTTAATGATGTAAAGACATGGACTTAGGGGAACAGGAGGAGGCATACAGAAATCAAGTTTTCCCAGCTGCCATTAAGTAGAGTAGAGTACATGTGATGGTTCTCAAAGAATACTAGATTGCTGGGGCCAAAAAAGCTAAACCTGGCTTTTCAAAAAGGCCACAGAGGAATGTACCATGTTAAGAGTCAGCCAAACCTGTCTAAAACTGGCATTATAAATTTCAGTACAGTGTACTTTCTAGTGTCATATACTGTTTCTCTTGCCTTGGTTCTCAAACATAAGTGAGTATTGGCCTCATTTTTCCTTACCAAATCTGTGAGTTTTCTACTTCCTTATATTTGCTATAGTATATAGGGAAAAAATTGGGAGAATCAAAGGCTAGACTTCAAGTCATAAGGAAAAAAGAAATAATAACAACTAACAAATTTGAGTGCTTACTGTGTAAGCACTAATGACACTACATCAGTATCATTTTGAGAGGTGCTTTATAAAATTATCTCACATAATCCTCATACCAAATTCCATGAAGTACATTATCAACCCTGTTCCCCATAAACATGGTTAAGTAGCTGCACCACTACAGAGAAGGATTTGAGCTCAGATCTGTGTGACTCTGTACCTTATGATGAAACCTGTGCCTTGCGTCAGTGTGCTGAAGTTTGCCCTGTATCCCAATACCCCTATCCACTTTGCTTCTTGTACAGCTGAGCTTCTTGTGACAGGTGTTTAGTTACTGTGCTAATTTGCTGACAACTCTCTAGAAACCCAGCTTGGACTGAGCCAGCCCCACTGGTCATTTAAGTTTCTGGCTTCTTAGTGCTTCCTTTTCTCCTTTTTCAATTTCCTTTTAGGCTCAAACAGCATGGGAGGTGCCTTAATCAATTGATGAAAGTTCTTTCTGTTTTAATGACATTTTCATTTCCTTATGTGTTTCTCACTTTGAGGGTTGGAGAGGGGTATAGGGGAGCAAGTGCTTTTCAAAAGCCCTAGTCTCTTGTTTTTGAAAGTGAGATCCATGAAGACATAGAAAATGCTGCTTTAAAACACTGGAATCTCTGCATTAAATGTCCATAGGTGTCTGTGGAAGAGGCAGCACTTGCCCAACATGGTTCCAGAGACCTCAACTAGGACAAGTTGGTTGAAACTACAGGGAATCAGGGCCCGGCTCAACATAATAAGACATTCATTACAATTAGGGCCATATGAAAACTAAATTGGTAATGAGTTCACCATCACTAAAGATATTTAACAACGGCCTAGACGTCCACTTGGCAAGGATGTTACAGGGAGATTTGAATATTGGAAAAAGGAGTTTGAATCAAAATGACATTTAAGGGCCTTTCCGGCCTTGAGGTCCTGTTTTGAATTCACTTAGAAACTTTATATTGGGAATAAAGGTTTCCCCTTGTTATAATTAACACCAACTAGTGATGTCGTCTCCCCCCTCCCTCCTTGCTTCCCCTGTCTGAACAACTACTCGATTTAAGAAGGGGACTTAGGATGAGGAAGGATGTGGTTCCTTCCCACTTGGCAGCACTCCGTGTCAGAATGAGAGACTTGTGTCTGGGCCTGGCACAGTTCCGTCAGGCTCTCTTATCAGCCCAGTCGTGTCTGCGACCACAGCATGTGGGAGGTGCACATCCGTGTAGAAAAACCTCCCACTGGCTGCCAGCTCTGGTGTATTTTTAAAAAATTCCTAATGAATGCAGTCTTGCCCAGGGCAAACCTCTTGGAGGAAAGATGACACACCCTGAAACAAGTCCGAGTCAGACCAGACAAGCATCCCCTGAAAAACACTCCCTTTGCAGTTGGCAGCATATGAGAAAGCGTCTTTGAGAGCAGTTTTTTCTTGCCATTTCAAGGGAAAGCTGCTTGCAGGCTAGGATGTCAGGAGTGAAAAACTCCTTTTTTTTTTTCCTATTTTCTTTCTTTCTTTTTTTTAAATGGCTTACTACTAATCTGAAAGCTCTGCTATTCAAAAATGATAATCCTTTGATTTAATGTCAGAACTGAGACAGTTTCTTGGTTTTTAAAGGAAAGAGTGTTCCAGTGATAGGAAGTGTCCAGAAGCTGATTAACAGCTTTGATTTGAAAGAATCAAAAAAGAAAGACAAAAACTGGTGGTGGGTGCTAATGACCAGTGCTACCACTAAGAATGGACAGTGCTTTCCAATTAAATAAGGTGATCTTTTCCCTCAGGACTTTAATGATCTCCAGCAGTTTAATTTTTTTTTTTTTTTAAAACAAAACGTTATAGCTCAGTAAGCTTTGCTCAAATCTATCATGTTTGGATATGTCAAACAATGAAATCTCATTTTTTATAAGGAAGCTGTAGGAACTCACAGATACCTTAAGTCAGGTCAATTCAGTTGTTCCCGGGAAATAAAGATGTTAAAAACTTCCTAGCTGCAAGGACTCCTTAGGGATCTGATCCAATACCTCCTGTAGGAAGCTGGGCCAAGAGTTCCCACATACACTGTAAATCTCCACAAAGTCATGGGAAGAGAACAGACAACTCTGGCTCCTTTTGCAGCCTGATCATCACTCCTGGTCTCAAGTAGCTGTCTTCTTTTCATATAGGACCATTGCCTGTTTAGACATGACTCTTTTCCTGGATATAAATGGTGTGTTATTTTTAGGGGACAGTTATGTTTCTTAGTAATTTTCAGAGTTGAGAGACAGGTCTGAACTGGGAGTCAAAAGCTATCTTCTTATCACATTTCTCCTAGTGAGTTACTGACCTCATGAAAGTCACCTCTCTTTCCTGGGCTCCTATTTCCCAAATAGTGCCCCAAATAACAGTATTGACTTCTGAGATCCTTTCTGATTTTCTAGAGGTCGTCTTGATAAGAGGATAGATAAAGGGTGAGAGAACTTAAAAAAACAGTAGAGTGTGGGACTTAGGAAAATACAAGTCCTCTGTTTTAAATACATCTCAGAAAGCCTTTATTGCAACAAAGGTCCCAAACATAGGCAACAGTCTGTATTGCATACTGTAGGGCATGCGGACTTCCCTTATTTGTCTCATTTCTATTTGTTTAGAGGTGACTAGAAACATGAATCATAGCCATGAAGAAGCTTAAAGATTATCACGTTCAATTTACTAATTTTACATAACAACCTTGAAGCCCTTGTCCAGTTACTCAGAGCCTTGAACTCAAGCCTCCTGCTTCTTTGAGTGATGTGCCCATTTATCAGCAATTATAGGTACTTAGAGAAAGAATCAGGCTAGATTTTGAAAGTTGACTGATTCAAAACAATAGAATTTGGTGACCAGAAAAATATACAAGTAAGATTTGCTTTGTTGTGAATACATATTACTTAGTTTTCCCATGTACGTGTGTTGGACCTAAGTTTCTTTTTGTGCAGCTCTATTCCTAGCCAACAAATACTGTTTTGTTTTGTTTTGTTTTCCCTCTTGGGTTTTAGAAGGCCTACCTTTACCGAAAGAAACTATGCCTTAGACCTCACTCTCAGTTCCCTACTGGTGCCACTCATGTTCACATTTCTGATCACGGTATTTCTTAAGGTAATACTTCAGTTCTCTGAACATACTTGGTGATGGGTACATTATAGCTCACAGACCACAATGAAAAATTAAGGTTTTAGTCTCGAATTACCAATTTTGTAATCACAAAGTAGCTACAAACACAGTGGCATAAGACCACATATCCTGAGTTACAGCTCTGACTATTTCCAACAACCCATCGACCTTGGGTCATGTTATGTTTGTGCTTTTGTTCTTTTGTCTGTTAAGTGCTGTGGTTGGCCCAAAGTCTCTCTCAGATCTCCTGTAATTGAGGATCTTGTAACGGTTTTGGTAGGTTGTCTCTCCAAAGTGTATTCCATACTACACTGCTCTCTTCTAGCAAGTATCATGAGAAATTATATTTTCATTAACAATTCAGGGCCATGATTTTGAACATCAATTATTTTTCACTGTGCATAACAATATCCCCAGAGCCCATTGAAATTTGAAAGACTGTAACACTAAATGGTCCCAAGTCCCCACATTTCTGTTTGTTGTTTGTGTTTTTTTTTCACTTTTCTTGTTAGCTTTTACTGTCTCAACCTTCTCACTGCCATTAACATGTGTACGTATAAAAACCATTTGCCCTTCATCCAAGTTTGCTACTTCTCTGCTTTGTCATAAGGACTCAGATAACCAAGCTGTTAGAATGAGGACCTGAGGATCTGTATTATAGGTAAAGTTGATGCATCCTAGTTACTATTTAGAGCTCTCGTTTGCCTAGATGTTGGCTACTGGTATTTACTTGATAATTGACATTATCTAGTAATTGAATTACCTACTCTTGAGGTACGACTATATGCCTCTGATTCTGTGGGTCTTACTTTCCTTTTCTTTTACATGTTAAGCTCCTTGGCCAACAGACTCATTTCAGATTTTTACTGTGAGCATCTGAGTAGATGCTAGGGACTCTACTGATTTTTAATTAATTGTAAAGAAAATGATCATAACCCTAAGTGTGCTATGAAAAGGACATATTTTTCAAAAATAATAAAAATGCATCAATAGGGACATGGTTAAATATACTTTGATATAGCTGGACAATAATTATATACACCTATTGTATACCCATAATAATTAAAAATTTAAACATTTAAAAAAGGAATGAAGTATAATTATATTAAATAATCTGGAAAAATGTGAAGGGCACATTGCTAAATTAAAAAAGCATCTTGTAGATACACACATGATTCAATTTTTGTAAAAAGAAAAATTAAAAAGTTAAATATGAAACAATGGTAGTTACATGTGCTTATGTTAGGAGTGGGATTGATTGAATGCTGAAAGGAGAAGAGAAGGGGATATAATGGTTTCACTTCCTACCCAAAATAATTTTTAAAAAGGGCAATAATGGGATCATAGGCAATTTTCCCCTAACATTATTATGAAAATTTAAAAATGTACAGCAAAGTTGAAAATGTGTTACAGTGGACACTTATATAACTACTGCTTGGATTCTACTCTTAACGTTATGTAATACTTGCCTTATCACATATATATCCATTTATGTAGCTCTGGGTGATTTTTATGTTTTTTAAAATTTTCAAACTTTTATTTATTTAAGGTATTTACCTGGAAACTCTTGCTAAGTGAGACTCATAGCCTATCCCAAAGATCCATAATGCCATATTTAAAGATTTTGCTGATTTAGACAGACATAGAAACAGGTATTGTTAGAGAATTTGTTGGATACCTTTACTTTAGATAACTTTTCTCTTCTTTTGTTTTATTATTAATAATGTCGGTGAGGAGGCAGTGAACTTGCCCATTAGGGTTTGGCAACTTGCTTGAGTTTCCTAGGCATCCTGTGAGTCCTCTCCGTTCTCTGCTACCTTGCATTGACGTGGATCTAAGCCTTTGCATGTAGGCAGCTGTGCAAAAACCTATGCACCTTTAGAGCCTCGTTTGGTTTCCTTTTTCCAGAATATTACATTATGAAACGTTTCTGGAAATAATCATCTTTAGATGATCATAAATACCAGTGATTTGTGATTTTACTGAGTCGCTGCTTCATTTTAGGGTGCTGACCCAGGGACAGGCCATATTTTGTTTTGGCCTTACATAGTCTCATTTGAAGAAAGGTTTTTTGTTTGAGGATGGGCTATGATTTGCAGAGAGGCAACTACGTTGGAGAATAATGAGAATTTAGTAATAAATATCAAAATGTAGAATAAGAATAACTTTGGACCAGATCTAAATTCCAGGGCCTTTATACTGCACAATTCATTGTAATGGTTGAAATTTGCCTATCTTGTTGCAATTCAGATACCACCCCCCGCAAAAGTTATGGAAATATGGTCAAATCCACATAAGATGTGCATGATTTCTCCCTGGCATATCATTCTAGGCCTATTTCCTATAATTCCTTTTCTATTAGTCTCTAGGTTATGCTCTGGTCTTACCAAATTTCTTATTTTCCTCTAAATATCCCATATACTTTTTTGCTTTAAGAACTTTTCTCAGTTATTTTCTCTTTTTGGAATTCTTTCTCTTCTTTTCTTCCCTCCTTTCCTCTTCAGTCCCAACTCTCTCTGTGTGCTATTTCTGGTCCCTACCAACCCACACAGGCACAAACACACCTGTTACCTCTGCTCCTCTCCATGTTTAGCTGTAGGATCTTCTCTATGAAACCTTTCTAAATCTATCAAGATTTCCACAGCCCTTTATTTACACTTTATCATTTGGACTGTTGCTTCTTAATGTGTGATCTGTGGAATAGCACCACAACAGTCTCTGGGGATGAAGTAGAAATGCAAAATCTTGATTCTTGTCCTAAACTTACTGAATGTGGATCTCAATTTTACCTACATCTCCAGATCATCCTTATGCATTTTACTATTTGAGATGTACTGTCTTAGAGCAGATATCCAACTTTGCCTTTCACTTGGTATCTTTTGTGTCAGAGGATACTGATAGACCCTGTCTTGCCATCAGGGACAGTTATCTTTAGTTTTCATCTGCAAGGCAGGATGGAGGGCTTGGCACACAGTAGGGTCCCTAACTGTGTGCTGTTGAATGAAATGCTGCTCTTTCAGTGGGGGGCGGGGGGTGCATGAGGTGTGAGGGCCAAGGAAAACTTCCCCTTTGCCCTCTGAAGTTTCGTTGAAAAATCAACTCATAAAAAGGCAGATTAATTGGAGAAGAGGCATACAAATTTTATTAATGTGTACACAGAAGCCTTCAGAATGAAGACCTAAAGATACAGGGGAAATTGTCCGTTTTTATGCTTAGTTTCAACAAAGTGAGGACAGCCATGTAGAAATATGATTGGACAAAAAGGTTATGATCTAATGCTAATAGAATGAGTGGGGAAACCCAGCAAGATATGGCTGTATGGACTCTTCCTGGCCTCTCTAGCATGGATTCTTTCCTTCTCGGTGTGGAGCAGGGCTCTCTCTAGAATGGGGGTCTTAAGAAGTACAGCCAAACAAGGTAGGTCAGATAATTTCATTATGGCCAGTTTTTTCACAGAAAGGTAGAAGGAAAGTTAGAATAATATTTTTAGGTTTTATGGCTGGCTTTGGAGAAAAGTTGTTGTAGTTTCTATGACCCACCTTGGGGAAGAGAGATTCTAGTTTCTACTGCTGGCCTCAGGGGAGATTGGGACTGAGAAACAACAGGAGGGCAGGAGAAGTTCAAAGAAAAACTTTTGCTTTTGTGGCTACTTCTGAGGTTTTCATTTTGGGGTATTGTTTTCTGAGTCCCAGCAGAGGGAAATATATGAATACAAGGTATAATATTTACATAATTCTTGTTAGCTAGATTATCTTTCAAATTGTCTCATTCTCATCACTGCTGTGGTTGGGTTTTCTAGACGCTGGTACAAAGGGACTTATGAAATCTCAGTTTCTTCCTCTCACTTTGTTGCAAAAAGCCACAATGATAGGAGGATTAGAACAAACTCAGGTGAATTCAATGTCCAAGGGATTATATTTAAAGCACAGGAAACACTTTGTATTAATATTTTATAAATAAGATTATATTTGTATAACTGTCATAATTGTGTATTTGCTTCAAGAATTGGAAACCTTGTCGCAAGGTCAGAGTAAGGTCCTGAATCAGACTTTGGTGCATCTGATCTTAGAAAAATAACATTGTTTTAGTTTATTATATTTGCTTTTGTAAAATGTGACAAGGGAAAGCTTTATTTTTTCAAAAGGGCTTTTTCTTTCTCCAATTACAGATTGTCTTCAGGTTCTTTCTCCTGAGGTCTCCATCTTCCTTGCTTTCCATGTTTACTGTTTTTCTTATTGTCTGTTATTTCTCTCTTCTCTTCTAGTCTCTATGTATTTCTTTTGTACTTTTCTTGGTTATTCCCCTGTATGACTCTGATGATGTCCCTGATCCTTCACAAAAATGCTGAGTGTAATTAGTAGAATTACAATAAGCAAAAATATATAAAGTCAAATAATGATAATTAAAGACATAAATCATATAAATAATATAGTAATAAAATAACTAGAATAAAAATAAAACAAGTATAAATAAAATAATTAAATAAATATAAATGATATAAATAAAATTAAATTTAAATGTAAAAAATAACCAAACATATGATGGTTTGACTTAGTTAAGAACAAACCTACTAGAGAACTGCCATTTTTTTTCTGTTATTAAAAACAAATCTTGAATATATGATACCTGTTACATCTGTTTTTCTTTTTTTTTTTTTTTTAGATTTTAAGATTATAAAATTGTTGGAATACTCCTTTCTATGTTTATTGGCTAATTTTTTTAGAAGATACTTTCTAGGTCTGCGCTCTCCAGGTAGCAGTTCAAGGGATGCAAAAATGAATTATAGAAAACAAAACAAAATGAAACTTGTTTTGTCTTCAAACCTTCAAGGTGCTCACAATGAAATGGAAGTGATGAGATGTGCACATATAACCAAATACGTAACATAAAGTCATAGAGTTTTTGTTTAGAGAGATCCAGGAGGACTTGGGTATGTAGAAATGGCAGGAACGAGCATTGAGGGACTAGTTTAGATGAATTGTGATTACTGTTATTCACATTCATATTCATCCTCTCTCTCTTTTCCTTCTAAATCTCTTATTGCTTTTTCCTTCTTTCTGTCCTTCCATTTTTGTCTTTGGTGGACAAATGTTTATTAATATATGATGTCCATTCTGGAGCTAAAAGCCTCAATGACACAGCATTCCCTTTCTGACAGTCATTTTACAAACCCTTTTCATGAATTTGTCTATAGCGCAATTTCGTCCTGTCCTGAATGTACAATTAATCATTTATTTGTTTTCAGAGATACCGATACTCATATTATTTTAAAATTTGTCTTTCCCTTTTGTCCAGAAGTTCATTTGGCTCTCTCTTCTGGTTTTCCTACTTGTTTATAATAACAGGTATTAATCTTTCTCATGTGTGCCTATGTTGTAGGTTTTGTTCCCAAGAATCTATTTCAGTGAAAATTATAGAGGTTATAGGTTTAGGAGGTATTGCAGAAATAAAATTAACAACAAGAATCTTCTCCCAACTAAGAAATTCTCTCTACAAAACTAGGAAAGAAAATGCTTTTATTTTTATTATTGTTCATTTTTAATTTTTTTATTTCAGCATATTACAGGGGGACAAATGTTTAGGTTCCATATATTGCCTTTGCCTCACCTGAGTCAGAGCTTCAAGCATGTCCCTCCCCCAGATGGTGCTCATCACACACATTATGTGTGTATATACCCATCCCCTCTACTCCCCTCCCATCTGCCCAACACCTAGTGATTGTTACTACTATATGTGCACATAAATGTTGATCAGTTAATACCAATTTGATGGTGAGTACATGTGCTTGTTTTTCCATTCTTGTGATACTTCACTTAGTAGAATGAGTTCCAGCTCTATCCAAGATAATACAAGAGGTGCTAGATCATCATTGTTTTTTGTGACTGAGTAGAACTCTATGGTATACATATACCACATTTTATTAATCCATTCATGTATTGATGGGCACTTGGGTTGTATCCACATCTTTGCAATTGTGAGTTGTGCTGCTATAAACATTCTAGTGCAGATATCCTTTTTATAGAATATCTTTTGTTCTTTTGGGTAGATGCCCAGTAATGGGATTGTTGGATCAAATGGTAGTTCAACTTGTAGCTCTTTGATGTGTCTCCATATTGCTTTCCATAGAGATTGTACTAGTTTGCAGTTCCACCATAAGTGTATGAGTGTTCCTATCTCTCCATGTCCATGTCAACATTTATTGTCTTGGGACTTTTTGGTAAAGACCATTCTCACTGGAGATAAGTGATATCTCATTGCAGTTTTGATTTGCATTTTGGTTGAGCATTTTTTCATATGTTTCTTGGCCATTAGCCTATCTTCTTTTGAAAAGTTTCTGTTCATGTCCACTTTTTGATACTGTTGTTTGATTTTTTCTTACTGATTTTCCTGAGTTCTATATAGATTCTAGTTATCAGCCCTTTGTTGGAGAAAATATTGGCATGTTACACATCCAATAAAGGGCTTTTATTTTTATTATTGAATAAATATTAAACCAGAATGTGATGTGCATCATAGTCAATGCAATAAGAGATTGGAAAGACAGAAAGAAATCTCGCTCTTTTATAAAGCCAAGAAGCCCATTACTTACATGTTTTCAAGATAAACAATAACTTGTCCTCAAGTAATCTCAACATCACCGTTTGTCACACATAGTTCATCCTAACTTTCCATGGCAATTGGGGTGACCATCTGTGTTAGTTAATTGATTTTATGCAGAAAAAACAAACTTTTTGTATCTTTATAATGGGGTAGATTTGTAACTTAGAGCAAGGCGCCCACCAAAGTTAGGCTACAAATCTCCTACAGACCCTGGGAGATAGGGGCACTATCTCCTTTGATGTTTAGTTTTTTAAAAGATGGCCCCCAAATCTTTGAAAAAGGCATTGCTAGGTCACAGAGTTGACAAAAGACCTGTCTAGCCTTCCAGAGAATTTGTATACATTTCAAAGAGCGGAGAAACTGCTTTACAAGTTTTCTAAAGTAAATGCTCTGAAAAAAACAAGGAGGGTAGGGAATCCCTTCCCTTATTTTCAACAAGAAGAATTTTTATGCTTCTTGTTTTTAATTTGGATCTGTTTTTATGGAAGGTAGGTCATATTTCAGTATATTTAACTAAGCTATTGAGAATTAAAGTCTTATTTTTTCTGAATTTTGAGATTAACCAGAGATTCAACTGATGTTTGTCTTTGGCCTTGTGTTGAAAATTATACTCTGACATGATGGAATCTGATTGGAAAATTCAGTAACATTTCTTTAATTTGTATTTTTATTGTGATAACATATACCTAAATTTTACCATTTTAACCATTTTTAAGTCTCCTTTTTATGGCATTAAGTATAATATATTCACATTGCTATGCAACTATCACCACCATCATCTCCAGAATTTTTCATCTTTCCTAAATGAAACTGTACCCTTTAAAACTAATTCCCCATTTTGTCCCCCTCCCAGCCCCTGGCAACCACCATCATTAGTATTTTAACCTACCTATTTAAAACTGCTCATGAAATTTCAATATTCTGCCTATGGATGATACGTAAAGAGTTGTGTTTGCTCAGGATTTTAAAGACTAAAGTATTTTCTTGGGAAACTGAGAAAAACAACTTTAAATCCTTTGAATGTAGTGCTTCCACTCATAAAAATGATGCTACACTAATTACAAATAATCGAAGTCTGCACAGCTCCCCCGAAGCATCTCATTTGTGCCACCCCATTACATTCAAAGTAATTTTAAAAAAAGCTTTTTTAGTAGAATTTTTGCATATAATTCAAGGATTTTACTAATGTGGATTTGGCACTTTCCACAACCTTTGCTCCAGTGAATCTTTATCTTAATTGATCTTTTGGACACAGCAAACTAAATACTGAGCACTTCCTTTGTATGTTTCATTTTATAGCCTGCCATGGGCATTGTGGAGAATGATGTGAAAGAATCAGGGCAATCTACTGCAGTTAGAGGACCTTATTTAAAACCTAGCTCTGCTATTTGATTGCTGTGATATCTTGTTAAGACACTTCACCTTTTTGTACCTAATTTTGTTGATCTGTAAAACAGGAAAGTTACATTCCTTTCTGAATAAGTTGTGTGAATATCAGCTAAAATGAGACATGAAAAGAAGCACTGTATACACTGTCAAAGCACGGATTATTTCAGTTGAGTAAGGTACCTAGCATATACTAGGAATATGGAAAATATTTGTTGAATGAATGAACAGAAATTGTTCTCAAAGTTAATTTTCCTAGGGCTCTCTCCTCACACATGTACACTAGCTTTATTTATAACCTCCCCACTTTTGGCTTTTCTCTGATTCCTTGATCATACCTTTCTCTCCTTACCCAAATTACCCTTCAGGTTTAAAAACACCAGAGCTCAAAGTTTGGGGAGTGATCTGAAGGGGCCCAAGGAATTTCTATTATAGTCTAGCATTAGCCATTCCTTTCTAAATCGAACTGCTTCCTCAAAGCTTCCAGGGGGTTAGAAATAGCTGTTAGAAACATAGTTACCCACGGGAGCATACACTGGTAGGATGAAGGGAATTGTCTTTTTCCACCCAGCATTAGCATGCTCAGGGGATTTCACCCTGGACAAAAAATAGTGTGCTGCAATAATATTGAATCAGAACTGTGAATCCAAATTAAACAATATTCAGGGTCTAATTCCAGGAGTCCCCTATATGGACACTTGGCCAGGAGCTCACTGAGCAACTCTCTTGTTCAGTGCATGCACAGGATAAATGCAAATGTATGTATTATAAAGTAACCAAGGCTTGTGCTGACAAAGGCAGATGACAGTTCCAGCCTATTTTATTGAATGTAAACTGTCTAACGTATTTTAGTGAGAAAATGCCTTCCTCAACATGATCCAGAGAAAGAAATGAATGTTGAGAGACCAAAAGTGTGGAAAGCAAATGAAAGAGTTATATTAATAGTATTTTCCTGGACTGAGAAAAAACCCTGTAAAATCGCTCTATTTAGAAGACGACAATCATTCAGTCAATAGTCCAGACCATTTTCTGTGTGCCAAGCTTCATCCTAGGTCGTGGGAGAAAACAAATGAATTAGAGGTAGACCCTGTCTGCAAGGGTCTCGAGAGAGAAGACATACACACTTAATTGTAGTACATGGTAATAAATTACATTACTGGAACAATAAGGGAAGCATGGTGAAAGTTGTAGGGAGAAGGGAGAAATTACATCCGACACAGGGAAGCAGGGAGTTTTCATGAAGGAACTGGTTTTGAAAATAGGTCTTGAAAGATGGGTGGTATTTGTGCATGTGGAGAGGGGAATGAAGGACATTTCAGGCAGGAACGGTTAAAGGGGAAGGAAGGCACAGGGGTGATTTATAGCACTATCTGTATTTGTACCTGTGGCAGGAGTCTGGGTTATATGAGAAGGAGTGGTGCCGATAAGGGTTGGAAAGAGGAGTTTGCTGCCAGATCCTGGAGGATCCAGAATGTCGTATGAAGGACATCAGGGAAGTAGCATTAGGATAGAATGTGTAGGAAAATTGCTTTGGCCCTTGTCATCAGTCAGCCTTTACAGGTGTTCCCATGGCACCCAAAACTGACCTGAGGCTTTTATAGCTGTCTTGCTTGTGGTGTGGTAAACATCTTTTCTTTTGGATTTAGAGAACAAGATTTCAGTCTGTTTTGCATGTATCAAAAAATGAAAAGAATATTTTCATGCAAAAATGATTGATTTTTAGGTCAGCCTAATGAATACATGCATTTTTTTCTCAGAAAAAAAACAGAACAATTAAAAATAATAATGCCTTTTATTTTTCTAGCGTCTATTAAGGTCACATAGGTAAAAGGGTTATTTGCTGGGTCTTCTCATATGTGCTGACTCCTCTTATAATTGGAAGAATTAAGGCTCCCCTCTGTTTTCCGACTCTTTTTCTGTGGTGTCTTATGTTCTTATTTGGCAACAGCCTTTAAGTATCCAAAATGCTAGAAGAAGTGAAATTATAATCAACTCCAATTAGCTACACTGATGGAGCATAGCATTATCATACTTAAACCCACCAGCGTGTCTTACATCTCATTTCAGCTAGTCGTTATACCATTGTTCCTACATCAGCTTGCCACAGGAATGGTTTAGCAGATTAGAAAATTGATTTGAATTTTCCACTTTTTTCCCAATTAAGAATTCATGACCCTTACTATAAAATCACCCCAACTAGGAATAATACACCCCGTGAGGGAATTTACAGGAATTTCTTAAAGCTTGGTCTATTGCTAGGGTGCTTTACACAGTCAAAATTCCCTTTTTTCCTGAAAGAACTTCACTCAGCATTTCTGAACTGTGCCAAGAATCCTGATGCTTGGAGATATTACTAAACAGGAATTACTAAAGTCAATTAGGTTTGAGGAGCACTGTAAATTATTCCTAAGTAATTTACTTTCACAGTGTGCATTAGCATTCTAAAAGGCCCTAAGAAGTCCGTAAGAAGTAGAAAAAGATAACTTTTGAAACTGTTTCACCTAATATCATTAACCTAATGTTTCTCTAAAATCAGAATGAAACACCAAAACCCAGCTTCTCAAAATCATCTGTAAAAGCCCAAGCTGGACAATATGGATCAATATGTAGCCTTTTGAGGATCTAATTTAATCTAAGATTGAAATTAAAAAATATTGAAACTTGAGTTAAGTAGTTGTATTTATTAGAAGTATGTATTAAATTCATCCTCTGTTTACCTACCAGGATTTATGTGAAGATTTTTTTTTTGCTTGGCAATCCTTTAAAACCCTGTCTGTTTCAATAGAGCTGCTACATCTGATTTTATTTTTCTGAATCTGAAGAAACACCAAAGAGGACTGAAATAATAAGAAATTAATTTTGGCTGTAGCATGCTGATGTTGCTGACCCTGAGGGGTTATTTCAGAGTGAGATTAATTATGCAGATCTGCCACCCCAGGCTCTGGAGTTGAAGTGCCCTGTTGTAATTCACTGCAGGATCATTCATGTAGCCAGCATATTGATATGATTATTATTCCAGCAAGGTTTTATCCACCCCTAGACAATTACAGAACCACTTACCAGCATCTTTCATTGACTTCTTATTTAAAATTCCCAGGGCCATGGCAGGCATTCAGGTCCTTTTGTTGGAGACAGCTACAGATCAATGACATGAAGCAACATGGGATTTTCTTTAGGACACGATAAATACTGAGATTGTTTGCAAAGCAGAAGGTAGAAGACATTCAAACTCCAGTAGAAATGAGTGTTTCCACAGCTTGTTTTCTCTAACACAAACTTTTAAAGTAATGACAACAAGAGCAGAGAAGGGGCTCTTTGGAAAGGTCATAAGATTTTGTGTAAGGGTATTTGAGTTTGAACACTGGCTTCCCCATGTAGTATCTGTGAAACTGGGGAAATCACTATACTTCTGTAAAATGGCATTGACATTAAACGCCAACCTGTTGACAGTCTTGAGGATCTAGAGACTCTTACTGGGTTGTGAGATTGAATGTGTGTATGTGTGAAATCTCTGCTAGGGAATCTATATATGTATGAATCCCTACAAGGTTGTGAGATTTAAATGTATTATAAATATATGTGATAAAAACTGGGTGAATGACAATGGTTTAAAAATATCTTTTGTGCTGATCGGAATGGCTTCCATTCTCTGTGTAGTCAATAATGGAACATAATTTTTATGGTCCCATTGCTTGGATAATGTCCTATTAACTCCTATAATCACTGCTACTGCTACCTAACACAGAATATGGTAACTGTGTGTTGATATGATTAGCAGTTCCAAGGATAAATATATCTTTGAAATATTGTACAGAATAAAATTCCTATTCCTAAATCTCTGTTTCTAGTTCATGGCTTTAGAGACTTCATACTTGCAAAATAACATTCATCTACTTCACATTTTTCAATAAATTTCTGCTTCTGTTCTTTGATCAGTGGTAAAAAATATGGCTTGTTTTATTAACATTTTGTTTTGATATTGCCTTAAATGCCTTCCTTCCTTACGCCTGGCTGCATTTCAGAGTGCTGTCTACAGAGTCCAGCTGTAATGCCAGCTACAAGGAGTCTTCCCACCTCCTTACTCCTTGGCCTAAGCCATTTCTCTCCCCACAACTCCCACTCTCCTCCACTCCATTAAAATGCAAGTAATTCCTTCCTCACAGCATGTCATCATGTCGCTTGATTTGTATACTGAATAATGGCATGAGCAAACACAGCTAATCTGCTTTGTAAAGTTAAAGAAATAATGAGAACAAATACACTTTCAGTCATTTTGTGTATGTTAACTCATATGATCCCCTCAACAATCATATAAAGTAGGAATTATTCTTCTTCCCATTTTGCAGTTGGGAAAAGTACGGCACAAAGAGATTAAGTAACTTGTCTAGTATTCCATAGGTACTATGTGGCAGAGTCAGGAACTGAAATGTTTAATTAAAGGAATAGGCCTTTTACCTATGAGGTTATAATTGACCATAGGCAAGCTGGAGATCCCTTCTAGGTAGTGAGTTCCTGGATGCTAGGGCATGCTAACATCTGTGTCACCCTTAGCATTTAGCAAGGGGCTCCACATCGTAGGTATTCAGTTATTATTAATTAGCTTTGCATTGGAAAAAAATACCCCTGAAAAGCTTATTTTGCAGCCACAAAATGTCTCCCTTGTTCTCTGTCAATATTTTTTTAGTATATGTTCTGCCCTCCTGCTCAGTTTGCTTGTCAAATAGTTTAAAACTTCATATTAAGCACTGCTTGAGCACCTCTCTGTGAGGGAAGCCGGTGTTCTTTTTTTGTAAGTAGCTGTATGGCGAAGATAAGGCGTACTTGTTGAAATTGGGGTTACTTGAGTCTTTAGTGGTTTATGGATCAGTAGATAATAGCACTATAAAATTCCAGCTCATTCTCATTCTGATGAAAGGGGAATTACATAGTCTTACTTTATTTGTAATACAGTCACCAAATGTCAATGTGTATGAAAAGAACTGTGGCCAGAGTCCCCCGCCCCTTTCCTCAATCTAGTGTGATCTGGTGGACTGAGGTCACAGCCCAGACTCCGGGACTGGTGGGCGCACATTGCCATCTGTCAGGATGATCCTGGTGCCCAAAAATTAGTGAAAGAAGCCATAGAATTTTCTCAACAGGGACACAGGCTCACACAGACCTCCTCAGTGTTAGTTCATAAGGGGATTTTCTTTAACACTTTAGATACAGAGACGTGATATTTTCTTTAAGGCTTACTTTTTGTTTTTGGCTTATTTGAGTTCCCAGGAAAATTTGGAATATTATCATTGTGTTTCAGGGACAAGATCGAGAATGCGGATGGGGAGGATCTTAATCAGCTGTTTTCTTCAGTAGCCTGAGAATACGGGAAGGTAGAGGCTGAACTGAAGCCTCTGTGCTTTCTCACAGTTGGCACAGTGCTGGCCTGGTATACTGTAAGTCTGCTGTGAAAGTTCTAACTTAACTCTTGACTTGAACTCTTCTTAATAAAATTAGCTGTGGAAACTGAGACATAAGGGCAGTAAAGTGCATGGCCCACATCACACAGCTAGTTAATGCCAGTCAGGACTAGGAACCAGGATGCATCTGCCTGTTTCGCTGTGTAATGGAGAACGGGGAGCCCCGGGCTGCTGCAGGGTCTGATTGAGTACAGGAGACCTGCTTAAGGCCTCCGGGCCCCTGAACAGGAGGGAAGCTGAAGCTCTAGTCTGCTGGATGAACCCAAGCAAGCCAGTCATCTTTCTGACAGAGTCAGGGCATGATGCAAGGAAGTGCTCTGTGAAAGGACAATTGACTGCATTGTGAGACCAAGGATGGCTTAGATCCATTCAAGTCTAATGTCTGAAGACAGGTTCATTTCATAGGCACGCACAGTGACATCTGTTTAGAACAAGCCTTTGAGGATACTATATCCTTAGGGTGGCCTTTAGCCTTACTAGAGAATGCAGTGTGCTTGTGAATCCCTGTGTAAAATGCAAGTATCAACGCCTCATATTTGTACCACACTTCACAATTTATGAAGCTTTTTCATAAATATTTTCTAAATATGATCCTTATAGCATCCTATCACGTAAATATTCATTACCCCTATTTTATTGATCAGGATGCCACGGTCCAGAGGGGTTAAGTAAATTATCCAAGGCCACACAGTTAAAAAGTGACCAACAGCAAACTAGAACAGAGGTTGACTGTGTCCTAGGGAAATATTCTGTCTACTACCCAGAAATTGCCCAATATTTATATGTTTTTATTGTGTAATAGAATTGATCAACATATTGTGGACATGAACCTAGAGTCCCATTCTACAAAGGAAAGTGAAAAGACAAAACCAAAGCAGAACAGATTAGGGCAGAAATTTCTCAGGGCTCTAAGAAAGGTATAGATACCTGCCCAGATCTTTTAGAAGAGGTTTAGTTTATTTCTAGGCAGGAGCAAGATCAGAGAGAATCCAGAGAGGCTGCAGAAGGGAGGTGATGCCTGAATGAGGTTGTGGGAAAGTTAAGATTCATTTCCTTTCAGTGGTAGCCAGTTTAATCTCAAGTGGAGTTTTCAAAAACAGCTGCATCTTACGGATCGAGGATTGATCTGGGAATTATGGTGTGGACTGTCTCTTTTCTCAGCTAGAGCTTTTACTATCTATATCAGAATTTCCAGTAGGGCCTTAATAGGTATATTGCATAAAGAGGGGTTCACAGTTAAATAATTTTGGTTATTGTTATGTTAAACCAAGTTGGCCACAGTATTTCTTGGCAGATTACCCCGAGCTTTTAAAATGCCAGTGTGTTTTATGAATCTTCAAGAGATATGTGGTATGTTACTTTTCAAACTCATTTTATGGCTATATGGTCCTTCTGCAGAATGCTCACTATAGAGTGTGATAATTTTCATCATGCATTTTGGTGGGATTGCATTGCACTTGGCCGTTTGCTTTCTTGTTGCTTTCTCTACTTCTAAAAATTTCTTGTATTTTGTATATATGTCTGATTTTGTTCCCTGATGAAAAGAACAGTGTGTTTACTGTTTACTTCTGTATGTTGCACATAAAGTATCTGAAAATAAGGGCTCAATAAATATACCTCCGTTTGAATGAAATTCAATGTTGTCAACTCAGAAGCCCAAGTGTAGTTTTTATAGGGAAATCTATGAAAACTCAGCCACAGTTCTGTTACTACTGGCCTTTGTAACAATTTGTAGAAGGTGCCTTCTCACAGACAGGATCGTGGTCTTCAGACCATCTGTTTGAATTAGAGCAGTTATTAGTGGAAATGTCGTTACATGAAATTTAAGGGTAGAAAACCTCAGAGGGCTAAGAAGTTTTCTATGCTCAGAAAAGTAATTAATTTCCTATCCTAGAGGTGACTGGATCTTACTCCACAAGGTGATATGACTGTTTTGTGTCTGTGGTGGTTGTCATTTTACCTAATTCCCTACTTGAACTTCAAATGGCATCACATAACCCGAGTGACTTGCTCCCTGCTCTATACTCTCACATGCTTTAAAACGCCCCTGCTGCAGTACTGTTCTCTAAGCTGTGGGGGTTTTTTTGGATGAGAAGAGAAACTTATATAATTTCAAATTTACAGAAAAATTAAAAGTACAGTAGAAAAAGCGTTTTTCCCCCCCAATCCACAATCCTAAAAAAGCCTTTATAGCCAAAAGATCCATTTCAGAATCAGGCATTACATTTAGTTGTCTTGCTTTGCTTCCTTCAACCTGGAACAACTTTTCATTTCAGGCTTCCTACGATCGCACAGTTCAACTTAGAACTTTAAGTTCAGTGCTCTTTTTAAATTGCTCTTTCACCTCCCTTTCACTGAAAACCCAGTTCTAGTTCTCTCTTGTAGGGGACAGGACTTCATGATGATATCTCTTCCCTCACCCCACAGAGCATGTTGCTATTCAAAATATTAAAGAATCAAACGAAATCAATCTGCCCACATTCTATTCCAAGCTTCTAAAGAAGGCAGGTGGTATATTATGTTATATATGTCCTATTAGGGTTCTAAGCACTTTGAAGCTATTTAGTAAGAAGAGAGAAGGCAGTATCTAAGAGGAGTGTGCTAATATTTTTTGGTGTGAACTTTGACTCCACTGTTATATTAGTAAAGCTTAGCAGCACTGGCTTGGTAAGCTGAAAGCTGGGGCATTTCATTGATCTCTCTATGTGCCTCTACTGCTAGACATTTCTGGAATATTCAGTACTTAATGACAAGACTGTGTTATTTTCAAAGTAAATGTTGAAAATAGAAACCATATTTAGGTTAAAAGAACTTTCATTTATTAAAACTGTCTCAGAAGTGTTCACAAATCATTTCTTGAGCTTTATAAAAAGATAAATCATGCCACTTAAAAATATATTTTAATTAATAAAGTTGTCTTTTTTTGGAAGTACAGCTCCATGAATTTTAACTCATGTATCAGTCATGCAACCACTGCCATAATCGGGGTACAAAACTGTGCTATCCCCCAAACAATTCCCTTGTACTCTCCCTTTGCAATCACACTCTGCCACCATTCCTAACCCCGTGATATGTTCTGTCACTCCGGCTCTGTCTTTTTGCAAGTGTCATTTAAATGGGATCATACGATCAGTATCCTGTCAATACTGGCTTCTTTAATTCAGCACAATTCCTTGGAGATTCATTCAAGTTTTTGTATCAAATATATGAAGCTCATTGGTTGGTGTTTCTGGATAATACAATTTTTGGATGCAGCAGAGTTTGTTGATCCATTCACTTGTTGAATGACATTTAAGTTGTTTCTAGTTTTAGGCAATTAATAATGGAGCTACTATAAGCATTTATTTGTAGCTTTTTGTGTAAACTTAAGTTTTCATTTCTCTTGGGAAAATACCTAGGAGTGAGATTATTGGGTTGTATCACAAGTTTATGTTTAACTTTATAAGAAACTGCCGAACTATTTTCCATGTACCATTTCATATTCCACCAGTATGAGAGTTCCTGTTGCTTCAGCACTTGGTATTATCAGTATTGTTATTTTTTTAATTTTAGTCATTCTGAAAGGTATGTAGTGATATCTCATTGTGGCTTTTAATTTGCATTTCCCTAATGTCTAATGTTGAACATCTTTTCATGTGTTTATTTGACTTTTGCACATACTTTTTGATAATGTATCCCTTTATGACTTAAACATTTTTAAATTGGGTTGTTTGTAGTATGATTCCTCCAACTTTCTTTTTTTTTTCAAAAAATTTTCAATATTTTGGGGCTTTCCCTTTCCATATAAACATCAGTTTGTCTGTATCTAAAAAAATCTTGCTGGGATTTCGATTGTAATTAACTAAATCTATAGGTCAATTTGGAGAAAGCTGACTTCTCTATGTTGAGTTTTTCAATTCTTTAATGTGGTATGTCTCTTATATTATGTTTTATTACTACTGTAATAAATGACCAAAATCTTAGTTGCTTAAAAAACATGTATTTATTATTGCACAGTTTCTGTGAGTCACAAGACCAAGGACACTGTGGCCTGGCTGGTTCTTTGCTTAGGGTTTTATAAGGCTAAAATCAAGCTGTCAGCAAGGTTGTGTTTCTTTGTGGAGGCTCTGGAGATGAATGCACTTCAATTTCTTTAATATTTATTGGACTAACCAAAGAGTTTGCAACCCCATAATATTCTGAAATTAAAAAAAACAGTAATTGGACTATTCAGGTTGTCTATTTCATTTTAGTTGAGGTTTGGTACTTTGTGTTTTTTGAAATGTCAGTTTATTTTATCTAAGTTGTAGAATTTATTGCCTTATCATTTTAATATCTCCGTGATGAGTAGTAATGTCCCTCTTTCATTCCTGTTGGTAGTGATATATATCTTCCTTCTTTGCTTCGTGGTTCACCAGGCTAGAGGTTTATATTTTATTGTTCTTTACAAAGAACCAACTTTTGGTTTCATGTTTTTCCCCTATAATATTTTTTCCTGTTTTAAAATCCTTTATTATTTCTTTCATTTTGCTAGTTTTGTTTAAGCTTTTATTTTTCTACGTTCTTAAAGTGGAAGATTAGATTATTGACTTGAGATCTTTCTTCTTTTCTAATATAAGCCTTTAATGCTATAAATTACTCTCCAAGCACTGGTTTAGCTACATTCCACTCATTTGGTAGATTTTATTTTTATTCTTCTTCAGCTCAAAATATTTTCTAATTTCCCCTGCAATTTTCTTTGACCCATAGATTACATTTTTAAGTTATGATGTGTTTGGAGATTTTCCTATTATCTTTCTGTTATTGATTTTTAGCTTAACTCTATGGTTAGAGAATATACTTTCAATATTTTTTTTAATTCGGTAAAGTTTGATTTATGACACATGGTATGGCCTATCTTGGTGAATGTCCTATGTGTACTTAAAAATAATGTGTTGTTATTTACATTTTAGAGTCCTCAAATAGCTGCTCAAATTGTTGTTTTATAGCTGTGTTCATTGGGAAAGGTAAGGTGGAGTACACTTACTTCATTTTGTGCAGAAACAGAAGCTTCCAGGTAACTTTGCCAAAATTTTGTTTACTGATAAATATTGAATTCTGAAATATTCTGCACAAGGATCTTCTTATGTTCAAAAAAACTATGAACTACATAAAAGATTGATGATGAAAATAACCCTGATGTTTTAATAAATGTTATCTCCTTTTCTGTAGAATGGGGTAATTAATATCTTGTCCTGTGTCCTTCAGAGGCTTGTTTGTCATATATACAAGACCTACTTAAACTTTTTTGGCAATTTAGGTAAGGGAACAGGAAAGGTCTGGATGGGATCAGGGTGGGATTAAGACTCAAGGAAGTGATTCTGCTGTAGGGTTGACCCCACATGGGGATAGCCATCTAGGGTTTATGCCTTGATATAATGGCCAAGTTTTCAGTGGGTTGGTCACAGCAAATAGCGTCTGCCAACCATGGCAGGAATGAAACAGGCGGTAGTAGATTCATGGTTACAGGAGGTTTATCCAGCTTGGAGCAAGACTTTCTAGGGGACAAAATGTGAACTCCTGGAAAAGAGTACTGATGAGCACCAAGCTGTAGGTTCAAGTGCCAACCAGGATGGGAAACTTACAAGAGTGTCTGAGTAAGGAGCTATATATGGAATCAGAAACCTGAGGGAGAAATCCAGTCCAAAGGCCTGGTGAAATGCTGCTGTGCAGAAGGAAGGCTGAGCAAGTGGTGATTCAGAGTGAAGACCACCTTTGGGGAAGCAAACCTAGTTTCAGCCTGTCACCTACTGGCCAGGTGAGAGAATCCAGTGGTCAGAGTAACTCAGAGGTATGGAGATCGTAAAGCTTATCAAATCTAGAGAATGCAGACATTAAAAAGTTTCATATGCAGGGAAAGGTGCATATGAAACCTATGCATATGTCAATAATCATCATTAATGTTGATTACGTAGAAGTAAGTACACATTTGGATAGGCATCAAAGTTGACGTGCTGTGAAACAATGGCATTAAATTTGAGAGAAGTATGAATACATAAGGGGAAAAGTATGAAAATGATCATGAAGTAAATAAAATGGATAGTGCAGGGAAGGCTGACTGGGAATATATTACGCACATGTTCCAATCATCTGCAGCAAGGGCCGGGTTGTTAGACCCCATCACAGTCTAAAGCTAAGCTGTAATTCACACACTGAGGAAGTATATGTTATTAGGCAGGTTCTTTTGCTTTCTGACAGTTTCTCCACTTCTGAACCAGCACCTCATCACCGTAAGAAACAAGAAGAAAGAGTGTATTAATATTTACAATAATGAAATGCCAAGGTTGAATACAAGATGAAGTTAAAAACGAACCAGCATTCTCAAAGTTTCAGACCAGCCAATCTCCTCCCACAAAAACCTTAGTACATTTAGTCTGTCAAAACCAGCCTGCACAGTGACCTTTGCTTTTCAGTCCACTTTATTCTCATTCATCACAGGGAAGGACTGACCCTGGATTTGTGTTTGCACACAGGTTATCTTTCGATTAGCTTTGCCTTGGTGACCTGACTCGTTGCTACCTCCTGCATAATCCAGTCACTCTTGGGAATGTCAGTTAAGGCCTTCGATCACACTAATTAGAATGTCTTCTAAGTGTTGCCATAGGAGTTCAGCAGCTTATAAATAGGCAAATTGGGAAAATCTAAGGTTATATGGATTGTTTTTTTTAATAGTCAAAAGCAATTTAGGAGGTCAGAATGCTTTAGGATAGCTGAGTACTGGAGCTGAAATTACTGTGCCATGAATCTGCAATGAAATATCTAGCTGTTCTCTGCTGACAAGGATTAATACAGAACTATTAATTACTTTTATTAATGACTTGGATGACGATATAGGTCGCATGCTGATCAAGTTTGTAGATGTCACAAAGCTAGGAGGATAGCAATTATTGTGATGACAGGCTCAGGAGCCCAAATGATTTCAAGACAGAATTTAGCAGTGATCCATCCAATACATGCGTGGCAGAGTGACTTCCATACGGTACAACTTGATGATCATGTCACTCCTCTCATCAGAAAGCTTCAGTGATTCTCTGTTTCCTGTTTAACTTAAATCCCGAGTCCATAGCCTGCTATTTAAGGCCTTGCCATATTTTGATTCTGAACAGTCTGCTTTCCAACAAAATCTTCTATAGTTCTTTTCCTAATACCCTGTGTTTGAGCCAAACTCAATTATTTATGGACTATTTCTTATTTATGTCCCATGCTTTCACTACATTTGAGCATTATTCTCCACTAAGAGTTTCTTTTTCTCACACGTTCCTTCTGCCTCAATTCTAAATATCCAGACCAGTTCAAAAGGCACTTCTTGTGTTTAGTCTTCTTTTATTGTCTTGACTGGAGTAAACCTTCAGTAACACTGATCTGTTCCTCTCTATGTCTATCACTTTTTACTTTATATTGCAGATGATTTTTCCCCTCTGGTACACATTTTAAGTTCCTTCTAGACTGTGCATAGTGGTAGAACTTCTGTCTGGTAACTCTTTTTATTTCCTGTGTGCCTCTGAATGTGTGTCGTATACATAGTTGATGATATTGATGTGGTTTGCATGGGGTTGATCTCTACTGTGAAAAAGTGCCTTTAGAGAAGGACCTACATCTTGATCACCAGAGGCCCCTGAAGTTATAGTAACTTGTAAACTGAAAATGCTCAGTAAATGTTTTATTGAGTAAATGAATGACTGATGTGGAGAAGAATATTTCCCTAATAGTGTAAGAATTAGAAGTGGGTGGTGGTGAGAAGAAATAGATATTTAATCATTGAAATAAAACAGTTGCTTGTGATATGATAAACTCACCTGTGATTTGTGTGCAAGCAGGCTAAAGAAGGAAGCATGATATGAACCAGAGATTTTTGGAGATGTGTGATCAGGAGAGGTGACAGGGTTCAAAAACTTGCATTGTCCTTTAGGGTGGGTGGCCATGAAACCTGGATTGCTTGGGAGTACCAGCTTATGCCTTTGTTTCTATGTAACACCCTTTAAAGTGGCCAATTTTGAATGATGTTATAGAGTTACCCTATCTATCATATATGTCTTTGGCCTTTTTAGGCTGGTAGGGTTATCTGTGGTTCTCAAACTTGTATCATGGGCTATTTGAGATAATAGACTCTGTGGTTAGTCTGATGTGGGTATCAATCCCACCTCTGTCATTTACTAGAAATATGATCTAGACAAGTTACCAAGACCTCTGTAACACCCTTATATGACTATTACATTCAAGAGAGAAAGTAGAGGTCTTGAGCATGGAATTTCTGAGTCATCTCTAGTTTTAAGTATTTATATAATAACCCTACATAGGTTTTTACCAGCGGCCAGATATTTCTAGGGGAGTAGGAAATAAATACTTTACAGAGATGTTAAATCTCCGGGTCTTCTGCATTAAAGATCACACAACCAATTGTAAGGATTTGGTTCTTGCTAGTTGACAGTTTCAGTTGGTTATCAATAGAAAGGCTAAAGACCAGAGAAACTGGACTCCTGCCTCTTCATTTGTCTCTTCCAGTGAGAAGAAGAGAGCAAGAGCAGCAGGGGATGAGGTTTTTATATTTCCCCTTAATATAAATTCAGAGTGCAGTGGGTTGCAGACCAAGTCTGAATCCAGCATTTCTAGACTTTCTATTCATCATTAAGAAGGAAAAAATACCTGGATCATGAAATATTCCCCACTGGAAATAGACTAAGGGAATGAAAAGAGGGGTAAGAAGGTTAAATTTATCTGTCAGATATGTGACTCCTGGTCAGAAATTTCACATGCATATTTTTTAAGTAGGCAGTTATAGTTCAGTGATTAAGAAGTAGTTCTGGAGCCAGACATTTGGAGTCTGATCATGGCTCAACCAATTTCTAGCCAAAGGATGTTGGTTATGTTATTTAAACTTGTCTAAGTTTCTTTATCTGTATGTAATATGGATATTAAAAAACAACCACAACAGAAGCAAAACAAAACAAAATCTGTCTTCTTGGTTGGTTCTGACAATTAAATTTGTTACTATTGTAAAACTTTTAGAATAGTTCCTAGTCCATACTCTGCATGCATGAACATTACTTATTATTTTTAAGTACTTGAGAGTAATGTGATCTATTTTCCTTACCTTTGTACTTATGTTGACAGGATGGCACTTCTGTGGTGTGTAATGAGTCTCTACTTCTATGGGATCCTGCAAAGTGATGCCTCAGGTAGGTGAATGGCTTTTGACTACTTATTAAAACGCAAGCTATACATAGGGTAATGTGTCCACTCTTTCTGAGAATGAATTTAAATGAACATAATGTTTATTTCCATTGTCCTCCATGGTAGCAGGGAATCATAGACCTGAAGAATCTGACAGTTTCTCCATCTCTGACTCAGTACCTCCTCACCCTAAGAAACAAGAAGGAAGAGTATATTACTATTAAATATTTACAATAATAAAATTCTAAGGCTGAATACAAGATGATGTTAAATTACCCAGCACTCTCCAAGAGGTTTCAGACCAGCAGCCTCCTCCCACCAGAGTGATAGGAGAAATCATTGATGTCTCTAGTCTTCTTGGGACACAGTGCACTTGGGGGAGTGGTCTGGTATGTATGAATTCAGGAACTTTTCATCACTTTCACACTCAAGCCAACTAGAATACTGCTTCTTTCTCTTACCTCAGGTCCTCTGCAAAAAGAAGTGGAAGTGACAATAGCACAATCTGTTTTTCAGACTTGAGCCAGTGGACAAGAAGACCCCGACAGTAACAGTCCATTGTGACTTTAAAAAATAATGATGGGTTTTTGCCATAACGCTTCTATATAGGGAAGAAAGAACCTATCTTTAGACTAATTCTTTGCATGTGACTTCACATGATGAGTCAGCCAAGACCTTTTTTGAGTTTGAATAACCAAACTTAATCATCATGGGCTGGATCATATGAAATCAGAGCTGGAAGAGACTTGATATTTGAAAATCCATCTTTTCAGGTCTTTTCTCCTCTCTAGAATTACTGCCCAGAACCGATCTCTGGTACCTCTGACTAGTGATCATTTATTGCAACCTATTATGATTTGGATTGATCAAATTCTTAGAAAGTTTTTAGTACATAAAACTGAAGTTTGTCTCTTTGTCATTTGCATACATTTCTGTGGTTCCACTGCTTGACTGAAAAAAACAAAAACAACCTAATGCAATGGTCCTCCAATTTTAATGCAGAGAACCTAGAGGTCTTCATTTTAAAAAGTTTCCAATGTATAATTCTCCTGAACACCATGAATCATACATTGAGTATCATCGTTTTAATTCCTTTTCTATGTGAAAGGACTTCACACATGTTAAATCAGTGATCATATAACCACAACCCCAGTGTGCTGCAATATGTGCCTTTAAATATTCTTCACATGGCATAGATCTGAGCCCTCTTAGCATTCTGATAATCTTTGCTGGGTGCCTTTCAGTTTTTCTATGCCACTTAAAGCATTGTATTAGAAACCAAAAATAGCACTAAAGGAGGGGTGTAAGTAGGACAGAGTACAGCTCAAAGCTGAAAGTAGAGGTAACTTCTAACCTTGTTGGCCCATTGGGGCTTCACAGAGGGAAGGATACATTATAGCAGGGGCTGATATTCAGCTGGGATACACAAGGAGACAGCTCTCTGGATGTTTAGTCCAGCATCTGTCCTGCTTGGTTGAATGTCCCATTTGATTGGTGAGTGTCTTGATGTCCTGATTTTTAAATATGTTAAATATAACCCTTGATTGTAATTTGTTCTTATGTGATTTAGTTCTATGCTTGAATGTTACCTGCTCACAGAGGCCTTCCATGACCATCTTACTTAAAATAGCCCTGCCAATCACTCTCTATCCCTCCATTCTGTTTGAGTTTTCTTCATCGCACTCATTTCCTGACATTATATTAACTGTCCTTCTCTTCTCTCCTCCTTCTCCTTTTCCTCTTCCTCCTTCTTCCTCTTTTTCCTCCCTCAAACCCCTGTCCTCTTCTCCTTCCTCCTTCCCCTTTTCTTCCTCTCCATCTCTTTTACTTCCTCCTTCACTCCCTCTCTCTGTGATTTTAAGCTGCCTAAGGACAGAAACTTGTTATTTTGTTATTCAAACACTTGGAATTATGGTTGACAGGCAGACAAATAGCTCAATTTATATAAGTTAAATGGTTGAATACATGTCCCTTCATCTCTCTCTCTCTCTCTCTCTTTTAACCAAACTGGCTAGTTTTATAATGGAACCTGTTTGGGTACGCCAGTAATTCATCATGTAGTTTTATGTCCTGCCTCACTTTGAAGGAAGAGGGAGAGGTGACTGTTACTTTTGCTGAAAGATCAAGGAAGCTCCAGAGGCTAGTGAGTGTTGGTGCCTCCCCAGTGGTCCTGGCTGTGTTGCTTTTCTGAATGATCTTTACTGTTATCCATCCAAGGAGCCCTACCCCCACCCCAAAATCTGTTGGGAAGTGAGCTTTCTACCCAGGAATTGTGACTCATAATTCTGCCAGGGGAAGCTAACTTCTTGAATAAGATGAGTTCTCATACCAGCCCCATTGCATCACCATGGGAGCAGGAAACATGTTGTAATCCCCTCAGCCCATCTGGCACATACTCATTTGCTTTCCTTATGAAGAGGTGTATTGTGTCTGTCACTGATACACTTCCTAGTTGCGGGGAGAAGAACAAAAAGGAAATGTTGTTGACAAAAATGAAAAGAGCAACTGGCTCTGGGCTACTAGGGGAAAAAAGGGATCATTGCACATCCTGAGGGATCAACCAACCTCTCTGTGTGTGAAGGTGTGGACTTTCCCAATGATGTAAATGCCCACAGATCTGTTGGTCTTTCATGAGGCTCTCCCTGTGCTTTAAGTTTCCATTTTCATGGAAACACAGGTTAATGTGAGGAACAAAGGACAAATACCCTGAAAACTCTAAAGCATTTACATGCATATACTAATGAGAGGTTTATTTTGTTTTTCTGGGCCCTTCCAGGTAGACCCTTCATTTAAGGGAAGCCTCAAATTTTAAAATGTATGAATCATAACAACATAAGAGTTTAGTGCCATTCAATGAGTTTCTGGCCTTGAAGGCAGAACATTCTGACTTCAGACCATGGTCTTTCTGATAGTAGTGCTGTGATTTCCTTATCTCATCTTGAATGGGGGGGAGGAACGTTTTCATCTCAGGTGGCGATAAAAGCAAATAATAAAAAACAGCATTTATTTTCTTTTAAGGAATTAAAGCTTGGATAATTATAATCGTGATACTATGATTACAATGTGGTAGTTATAATGGTAATAATGATGCTCCCTTTGCTTAAAAAGCAGTTTGCATTTTGTATATTCAATGTCATTTGGTTCTCACACTCAAACCATGGGGGTAGTCATGGCTGGTTTAGCTCTCTTTTTTGGATAAGATAATTTAAAATTAAAGTGGTTAAAGGAATTAGCCAAAGTCACATAGCTAATACTTAGCATAACTGTGACTTCAATTAGTCACTCGGTTCCCAAGGTCCACATTATTTTTACTAAGTATGCTCCCTGTGGGCTCTACTAGAATATAAAGAATTTAAAAGGAAAATTAAGATGCAAGGGATCACAGGTAATTGTTTTGGTAGCTGTTGAAGAACTGCTTAGTGATAGATTTCTGTACTCTCTAGGTAATGAGTATATTTACACCGCTATCCCCTCCTCAAGACACTGATTTCAGGAAGAAAATTACTGCAATCCTAAATTCAAATTCAGTATTCTCATTTTTGTTTGTTATATTATGAAACATGTCCATTATTAAACTCAGAGTTTTCTGTTTATAAGAATTCAAAAAGAATTCACCTCAATACACATTTCTCTTTTGGTGTGCTTTATTGGCAGCGTGTTAGGAAGTCAAACTGTTAAAGCTGCCTTCAGAGTAGAAATAAATACTTGGAATCTGTGATTCCAAGTTGAGAAGATAGTGAAAATGGCATCATAAAGAACACGGTGAATTTTAAAAATATTACCATGTCATGATTTGCTACACAGATCACATAAAAAATGATAAGCAATGCATTGTCTCCCCAAAATGCATGCAAACACACAGACCTTTGAACACAGGTTTTTATTTCAAAGTCCAAAAAGTAGTTGACAGTGTGCCACTTACAGGGTTAGATTTCACACACATTATCATTTACTTTACAGAAAACACTGTGTCAGGGGAGGGGCTAGAGGTTTCTATACTCATTTTATAGTTTAAAAAATGAAGAGCCAAAGAGATAGCCCAGGTGTGTGATACTTACCATAGCATGCCTGAGAGAACTAGGTTGCCTGGACTCCAAAAACATTGCTCTTTCCTTTACTCCACATTGCCTTTTTTTTTTATTTCAGCATATTATGAGGGCACAAATGTTTAGGTTACGTGTGTTGCCTTCCACCCCCCACAGTCAGAGCTTCAAGAGTGTCCATCCCCCAGATGTTGAGCATCGCACTCATTATGTATGTATATACCCATACCCACCTCCCCCACCCATCTGCCCAACGCCCGATAAATGATATTCCTATATGTCCACTTAGGTGTTGATCAGTTAATACCAGTTTGCTGGTGAGTACATGTGGTGCTTATTTTTCCATTTTTG
>CAUYRT010067279.1:0-53708 GCA_963574885.1 Lepilemur ruficaudatus | reverse complement strand
GCTTTAAGTATGTCTTAGCGGCAGTGATACCTAACTCGATCCATCTACTCATCCACCCATCCATCCATCCTCCCTACAGCAAAACCTACTATAGTCCATAGCTCTTTAATCGCTTTTCTTGAATAGTACCACTGGATTCTATGGGGAAACATATTGATCTCTGAAGTACCTCACCTAGCCCACCTTATCTGAAACCTGGCCAAAAACCTATCAGCATGTTGCATACCATATCTCAACTCTACTGTTACTGAAAATGGATCTGCATATTAGTCTACACATCAACTCTGAGGTCCCTAACCCCCACGGAGCCCCCATCCCACCCCCACCACTGTCCCATCCCAGGAAAAATTGTGTTCCATGAAACCCCTCCATGATGCCCAAAAGGTTGGGGACCACTGCATCTGGTGCCTTCTAAAATAGTTATATTCAGGCTGACCACAAACTTCTGAATTTAATTATATTTTTATATATATTTAAATAGATTCTCCTCATTTTAAAGGCTACTGTATTACAAGTTATATGAGCATAAATATTTTGTTCTCTATTGGATGACTTCCACAAAATGTAATATATACGTGTCCCTCTTTTGTCTGCACAGTGCTGATTTGAGACTATGTATCTCTGAAATAATTTCCAAAAAATTTGATACATATGGGACAGTATATTGCATATATTTACAAACACATATATGCTTCATGGCTCAATTCTCTCTTGGCCACTGAGAGCACAACAGTCTTGTATTGCACACTCTTGGCTAATGAAATTAGCACATTGTATTGCAGATGTTTGCAATCAATGAAGACTCATCTATATTATTCTCAAGTGAATTTTTTAAACAAAATATGGATGTTTTCTCAGCTGTGGCCTCTTCCTCTGTCATTATTTTTGTCTTCTGGGGAATAGTTTTGGACTCTCATAGCTGACACAACCTCTGCACTTAGTGATCTGCCTTTGCAACAACTCTAGTGCTACTATACTAGAGGCTAACATACAGAGGCTATTACAGCCACCTTCAAAGAAATGAACAAGAGAAAAGGGCGACAGGCATTTGGGGATTGTTAGGAAAACTTTGACATTATGAAGGGTATAATAAATGTCTCTGTAATATTGTAGGATTGATTAGCAATTACATGTAAGGTATCTGGAAGAAACTATGTGAAGGCCTAAAGTGACTTTAGGAGCAATTTCCAATAAAAAATGAAGACACCATATCTCCATAGGAGCTAAATTATAATGATGTGTTCTTATTCTGCTTTAGTTAGTGCTGGCTCACTTAGCACTTCCATCTCTAGAAATGCATCTCCCGTTCTACATAGAGAATGCCTCTAGAGCAGAGATTGACAAACTATGGCCTGGCAGGCAAATCCAGCCCACCACCAGTTTGGTAAATAAAGTTTTGTCGGGACACACACACACCATTTCTTTACGCTTTTTCTATGATGCTTTCTTCCTACAGGAGCAGAGTTGAGTAGTTGCGGCAAAGACTACATGGCCCACAAAGTCTGAAATATTTACTATCCAGGTCTTTATTACAAGAATTTGCCAATCTTTGCTCCAAAGGATACAGCTGTATGTTAAAGAATGTTTAGTCATAGAAAATAAAGAAGAATATTTTAACTCAGGTTGTGAGTACCAGTGGAAATTCATTAATTTTTGCTGCACCTTGCTTAAAATGTCTCAGCATTAGAAGGGATCTTAGAAATCACTAAGTCCATCCCCCTATTAACTGGACTGCAGCTAGGAAAAATTGTCTTTCTTCTTCATAAGAAGGTCAAGCTAGTGAGTGAAGAGAAAAGAGTAAATACTCAGCTGAAGGGAACTGGAAAAGCAGCTTACTTGTAAGTATATGTAATTGAGACATAAAGAAAAACCAGAGCTGTGTCTGCTGGGGTTTGATATGTTACTCATAAAGCATTCTATAGTCCTAATTTATTTGTTTCAGTAGGGCCAGTGCTTGGCAATATGTTCCCAAATTTGAGTTTCTCTGGATAATTGAAAACAATAGCTTAGTTTCCTTCTGTGTTGTAATCCACACATTTATATTAATTGCTGGTCTCCTTCCCATAGACACTTTGAATCCACAAGATTCTACTGTATTTTTGTTTGTTTTGTTTTAATAAAAAACAAATAAACTTCTCTCTGTGTCATATATATCTGGAAGTAATTTTATAATTTCAGTGTGAGGGAACTTGAAGGATTCACTGGTAAAAAGGTAAGAAGGATCATGACATAATTCATTCTCAATTGCTGAGAATGACAATAAGCAGAGATGAGTATAAAAATCCTGGAGTCATAAAATATGTCTAGTTTGGGAAAAGTATTGAAATTTAGAGAAATGTGTAATGCAGGACTCCTTCTGTGGCTTCTTTTCACTGTCACTTATAGGTCATTTAAATTGTTTAGGAACATAAGATACATATCTAAACACATACATACACATATGTACACACCCCTTTTTTAGGTCCTAAAATATTTTTTAGCATAATTACTCCAAGAGAAAAAGTTATTTTTGATAATAATTATAAATTAACTAATTGAGTTTATTTTTGTGAGTTTTTAATTTTTATTACAAACTAAATTATCAAGTGACAATCTCTAAGCTAATGAGCATCTCTTAGTAGAATGGTAAGTCATTCACAGAAAAGGAAATAAAAAAAAGAATGAAAATAAAACTCATAAATTCTTTTATTAAAACCCATGAGGTATAGGGAAGTCAGGCTCCTTTTGGGGTCAGTCACTGTTAGTGCTTCTGTCCATTCTTTATTGTATCACCTTATTGATTTCTAAAAAGTTAACTTTCTTCATTCACAGTATTTTTCTCAATTTCATATATTATCACAAAACAGACCAATTTCTTCTGTGGGCTAACTAAGAGGGAAAACTCTAAGGTGAATGAGGAGCAGAAAAGACAAGATTATTTTGTGAGGAGACGTGCACTAAACCCCACACCACTCTCTTGGACCAGTACCTTTAAGATGCCCTGTGTTTGCATCACAAGTCCTGAACATGCCATTTATTTTGCAATCTAGATCAATGTAGTCTCAGTGCTGTCATTACTCATATAAAAGCTGTTTTCAAATAACCAAACTGCCATGAGGCCAAAGAGTGTATCTACTGTGATGATCTAGAAGATTAAACAAGGGCCAATGGTGGTGATTGTCACTGAGTAAATGAAGAATTTTCTAGGAATTGGAGCTCAGACTGCGTTGTAAGTTAATGAACTCTTTAGTCTAGCAAATGTTCAAGCTCGATTGTTTTTGGCCAGAGATGTAGATAGGGATGATCCTTGCCTACACTGAGCAACATACTGCACCAATGACCTATATTGTCTTTCAGCTAACCCTAATATTCCCTAGATTCATGTTATTGATTTTAATTCTTGGGAAAAATAAAGCCATATATAGATTTGCTTTCACATATAGAATAATAGGAAGTAAACATCTTATGAAATACAAATAATTTGGTTGTCAGCAGAGATACAGATTCTCCAAGTGAGTAAGTTTTATCTGGATCAGTCAATAAAAATGTCTGGGAATAATGCACTGTCTGATTTAGGTGTTATGAAAAATTTTGCTATAATATCAAGGGAGTTCTGCAGGTAAATCCAGATAACATAATCACCATCAAATACTCATTTAATCATTTAATAAATAATTATTGGTGTCTTATATGCCAGGTGTTATACTAAATTCTAGGAATCTGATGGTCAATGGGAAAGACACGGTCTTATGGAGCATTTAGTCTAGTAGGACATCACATATGACAAAGAAATTATTGATAACAGTCAAGTAAATAATAATAATTGGGATAAACATCAAAAAGGAGAGCAACATTATGCTACTATTAAAAACAAATGAGTGCTGGCCTGCCACTTCCGAGAGAGTAGTTTGAAAGACCTTTTTGAGGACGTGAGATCTCAAAGGTCTGGTAATAAGAAAGGTGGGGAGGGACTCATGAGCAGGCCAAGCTGAAGAACAGCATGTGCAAAGACCCAGGGTGGGAGGTGTTGAGACATGAAAGAAGGCCTGGATAGGTGGCACCTGGTGAGCAAGGTGAGCAAGGGCGAGAGGCAAAAGATGAGGTTGGAAGCATGGGCCAGATGATACAGAGCCTGAGAAAGGATTTGAAGTAGAAGATCATAGAAAAAGATTTCAAGTAGAGGATCTACATGATCTGATATACATTTTAGAAGAAAACTCTTGCTACTGCTGAAATGGAATGTGAGGAAACAGGAACTGTGTTTGCAAGGGGGTGGGTAAGAAGCTGTTGCTGTAATCCAAGTGAACAATGATGAAGTCCTGGACTGAGGTGGAAAAGAAGAGAGAGAGAAAAATAGAAAGATGTAATGCTTAGTTTAGAGGTGTACTCAACAAGACATATGTATACAGGGTGGTGAAAAGAAAAGAATGTCCAATGTCTTTAAATACCTTAATAGGCTTGTAAAGAGTTAGGGTTTTTTTTTTTTGTTTTTTTTTTTACGGGATGGGGTTGTTTCTTATTCAGTCTTTTTTTTATTTTCTTGTCTTATTAAAGATACTATCACAATATCTATAAGTATATAAGCATATTGATTTGGGGGTTTTGTTATGTTTAGATCTTCTAGATCTTCCTTTTTTTTTTTTTTTTTTTAGATAGAGTCTTGCTCTGTTATCTTGGGTAGAGTGAAGTGGCCTCATTGTAGCTCACTGCAACCTCAAACTCCTGGGCTCAAGTGATCCTCTTGCCTCAGCCTCCCAAGTAGCTGGGACTGTAGGCCAATGCCATGATGCCCAGCTAGTTTTTCTATTTTTAGTAGAGTTGGGTTCTTGCTTTTGCTCAGGCTGGTCTCAAACTCCTGAGCACAAGCAATCCTCCCCATCAGCCTCCCAGAGTGCTAGGATTATAGGTGAGAGCCACCACACCCATTCTATATTTAGATCTTCTTAAGCTGTTTTTGCATGATATCATTAAAAAGGGGTTGTACATTATCTCTGAGTAATATGAAGGCTTTGTTCATAGTGGTCTGCTTTCATCTGACTGGTCTCCTCAAGAGACTACACAGATATTTTATATCTCTTCTCTATCTTTTATAGTATTTCATGTTTTATAATTGCAATGTATTCTTTCTTGTTTCACATTAATTTGTATAAACTGGGTAGGCAGATACCACAAAGTTTATAATAACATTTCCCCACCCTTTTATCTATTTATTTGCAGGTATTATAAGATATAGTGATTTGTTGACTATGCCTATATCTAAGTGATTCTATCATTTTCTCTTGCTCAGGTTTTAGCAAAGTTTTTCCTAAAGAAACTGGCATAATACCTATATAAGATTTGCTTAAACCATATTCTTGTTTTTATGAAGTTTCAGTTTTGCAAGAGAAAAAAGCTCTGGAGATATATGGTGTGCTTCATACTACTGAATTGCATTTTTAAATATGGTTAAGATGTTCAATTTTATGTCACATGTATTTCACTACAATAAAAAAATTGGAAAAAAAGAGAATGTAGTACTGATAACATGCTACAACATGGATGAACTTCAAAAACCTTTTTTTAAGTGAAAGAAGCCAGTCATAGAAAATGACATATTGTTCAGAATAGGTCCAGAATAGGTCCAGCCTTGGGCTGGAGGTAGGAGGGTGGGACTGGGGGGGTTATTGCTAATAGTCACTGGGCATTTTAGGGCTGATGAAAATGTTCTAAAATTGGATTATGATAATAATTGCACAACTCTGTAAATATACTAATAACCATTGAGTTTTATACTTTAAATGGGTGAATTACATGACATATAAATTGTATCTCAGTAAGGCTCCTGAAAAAAAGATTGGAAAGAATGACTTATAACTGTTTCATCATGGTACTTAATCTTACTAATACCAATTTATTCAACATAAATTTTATGGTCTCTTGCACATAGTACTTAGTAGAATATAGAACACTTTCATATAATTTATTTTATTTTCACATTTTAGGTAAAGGGGGTGGAAACTATTATCATTAGCCCCATGATGAAACTGAGAAAAAAGGTACGATTAAGCCAAGATCTTGTAGTAAATGACAAAGCCTAGACTGAAATCCGGTTCTGACTCCAAAGCCATTGGATTTCCTACCACATCCTGCTTCTTCTCAATGGAGGACAGTTTAAGTTCTGGGTTTTGGCTAATATTATAAAATGAATTGCTCTTTTGCTCTTATTCTCAGAACAACTTATGATGTGTGAATACCCTACACCCTAGAAACTTGGTGATTCCCTGGATGGCTAATGTAGGGAGAGCTTTACCAGAGAGAAGAGCAGGGCAGATGATTAGTGGCCTAATAGCTGATAATGAGGAGATGGCACAGGCAGGACAGAAACTGTTGGCAAGAACCAGCAGTGAGGATTGGGACTCAGCATGCATCAGAGTTCAGAGTCAGGATTCCAGGCATAAAATGTCGTCTGGGGGCTAACAGAGAAAATTACTTTTCCAGAAGACTTAAGATGGGAACTTGACAGGAAAGGAGGTGAAAGGAAAGGGACATAGAACATATATAGAACATACATACAAAAGAGTGCCTGAGGCACAAGAGAATAAGTAAACCTCCTTTTGTTAAAATTGGGGCTGAGATTCAGAGATGGAGCTGCAGCAGGACAGATTTTGTGTTTAAACTCAGGCATGAGATACCCACAGAAATATAAACTTACAGATAAAGGTTCAGTGGTCTCCACTGCAAAGAGGGATGCATTAATGTAGATCATTATGCAAGCACACATTAAACTATGGTATGAGCTGGATGAATAATGATTTTTCCCCAATTCGTGGTGATTTTTACCAATAATAATTTCCACAGGTTAAGAAAAGACAGGAGCAAAGCTAAATATTGTTTGCCATCCTTTATTTGGACTTCTTGAAATTTTTGCTGTAATAAAGAGTTATCCTTTTTTGTTCACCAGTTCTTTTGAGGTTCCCATGGTCATGGGTATAAGATAAGAAGCAACTGTGACTCAACTTCTTTTTAATTCATTTTCTCTACTCAGAAGCTTATATGAAAAAAAAAACCCTACAGCTGATAGACAAGCTGTTTCTAATCTCCATACAGGAAGAAAGGCATTTTTACTGCCCACCTCTTTTCCAGTCCTTTGAGGCTTGGTAAAAAGAGCAGAAATCTTCCCAACCAGTTGGATTTCAAAACTTAATAAAAAAGAGACAGTAAACAGGGAGCTCCTGAATCCTTTTATTCTTTTGTGAAAATGGTAGTGCCTCATGGGAGGCAGTAATGCATCTCGTCATTAATTGGAATGGTCAGAGTAATGCTTGTCATATTGAACATGGGGATTATAATGATCTAATGACATAAATAGACCCAGAATCAAGTCCAGAGAAATAACCCAAAGAGAGGAAAACTACAGGAAAAAAAGAAAAAGAAATCAGGAATCATGGGCCTCAATCATACCTAAAGTGGCAAATTCTAGGAAATACGTTAACTCACAATCAACGAGCTCCATAAGTGTTTAAAGTATGTTCAAACACATAATTTTTAATTATAAAAGGTGCATGCATGTTGTCCATGCACATTTATAAACTTACACAAATTTTCACTATTAAACTATTCTAAAAGTATTTATTAACATTAGATAACTTACAACATTTAATTATTTGATAATTTACTTTTCTCCTCTTCTCCCTTCTATTTTTGGTAATAAGACTCACCCTCTGGTCAGGCTGCCTACTCCTTTGTAAGCACCAGTACTTCTGCTCTGTTGGAGAATTATCCAAAATTATCCAAGATAGTCCACAGTATTTCCCCACTCTCCTAGGGCACTTTTACATTCTATGTACTAAATAAACACAAAGATATGCATTTATAAGTCATATCTTTGGTATTAATAGTATGAAGACCCATCTAAAAGTTCTTATAAAAGTTTAGATTAATCTGATCCAGAGTAAGGTACAACTGTCTGCTTGAGAAAATAATAGCCAGTGATTACCTATTCCTCCTGTGGCTCCTTTGCCTGGAGAGTATTGAGCTGGCAGTATCATTTATCATTTATCCATTATTATGTGACAGTATTACAACAAACTTAAAAGTTGAAACAACATACATTTATTACCTCACAAATTCTGCTGGTCAGGAATCCAGACCTGGCTTAGCTGGCTCCTCTTCAAGGCAGCAATCAAAGTATCAGCTGGGTTATGGTCTCCTCTGAGACTCAAGGCAGGAAGGATCCACTTGTTTGCTTATGTGGTTGTGCACAGCATTAGGTGGCTATGGGCTGCTGGACTGAGGATCTCCGTTCCTTGCTGGCTGGAGGTTGGAGGCCAGCCTCATTTTGCTCCATGGCTCTCTCCAAACACAGCTCACACCGTGGCAGCTTGCTTCTTCAAAGCCAACATGCTGAAGTGAGTCCTCCAGCAAGACAGGCATACTAACTTACATAACATAACACGTACTTCCCATTTCCTTTGCCGTATCCTATTGATTAGAAAAAAGTCACAAGTCCTCGCCACACTCAAGAAATAGGGGATTACTTACTTACACAAAGGTGTGAATGTCGTGAGGTGGAGATCATAGTTCACTTTTATCCTGGAGATGCCTATAGTGTCTCCTGGTTTCTACTCATTTGTTTTCTTCTCCAGGATGCAGCTTGAACGCAGTGTAGGCTTTCTTCTCATATTCCAAAACTTAAAAGTAGAGCACCTATCAACGAATCGCTATTTAACAACAATGGTATATGGTAGCTTGATCTTAGCTTCAATGCATTGCATTCATTATGCTTATTATGTTATTTTCCTGTCTCTGCAATTGGATTATAAGTACTTTTTTCTCTTTTCTACATCCTTCATGTTACCAATAGCTCCCTTTCTTCCAATTTATATTTATGAGACTACCACTTTGCTTGTGTGTTTTATTGTAATTTCTCTTCATTTGGAAACTGACTCAGCCTTCAGCTTCCTCTCCTCCCATCAGGCATCTTTCCCAGCTCTCCCTCTCGCAGTTAGATCCACCTGAGAAACTGCCTCGTAATCCTTCTTGTTAACTGACAGTTCCATCACTTTGCTGTTTTGCCCTGAATTCTCTCTCCAAGGTTGTTTGGGTTGTTCCCCTAGAAAAGAAGGATTGTGATTATTCTATGTAGCTCCAGAAGACAGAATGAAGATTAATAGTAGGAAGTGAGGGGAAGAAAAATTATAACTCAGTGTCTGCAGGACTTTTCTAATAACTACAGTTATGTGACAGTCCCTAGAAGTGCCCAGGCAGGAGGTGGCCATTTGTCAGCACTCCTGGAGAAAGAATGTCAGTGTTGCCATGTCATGAGTTAGAGGACTGATTCCTCCTAGATCTCTGCCAACCCTACGAGTCCATCATTCAGAGAGAGGATTTTCCTCAATTTTTTTCATCTTCGTCTCCAAAGTTTAAGTAAAAATAATTAAATTAAATACAATAAAATAAAACCTCCCTGGCATAGCCACCAAATTAACATCTTCATGATGAGTTTGTTTCTCCCCTCTCACCCCCACTCACTTTGCCTTTGCACTTTGTAATTGTGGACTTTGTTTTCACCTTTCCAATGTCTGCATCCCTCGGTGTTATTACTGGTGCCGCTGGTTCTCAGGGCTACAATTATTAGTCTTTGCTGTATCCCTAAATCTCATGTTTATTTTCCACATTTTTTTCATATTTAGCATGAACTGACATGAAAAATTAAGGACCACACTGGTGTTAAAAGAGTCTGAAGAGAATTCTTGCCTTGTTCCCACAATTTCTCAAATTTCTATTCCCATCTCCCATTGTATCAAGTTGAAACACAATTTCTCACACATCTCTACAACTCAGTTGAAACACGATATTGTGTAATGTTTTTGTATTGGGGAAAAGACTCCTAGGTGGTCAGGTTAAAGGCTTTTCCTTGACTTAAATCATGTGAATATACTTCCTGCACCGCTTTTTTCTATGTTCAGCTTCCACAAGTCGGCCTTTCCCTCCCTCTGAGAATGCTCCACTGTGCTCAATGTCTTAACATAAGCTCTGCTGTTGTAGCCAGCCTTTAAACTCTGTGTGATTAAATTCTTAACCTGATATGTAATGTTACATAACAAAAAGACCATAAAAATTCTACCCCAATAGTAGAAAATGTATGAGTAAGATTGAAGCTGGTTTAAGATTGACTACCTTTGAGAGAAGCATCATTACTGTTTTGATCTTAAATAAATGTGAAGGTTTCCAAGGTGGAAATTATGTGCTTTTGCAAAGATTTAATGCATGGTGTGAGAGAGCATATATGACCTAGGATAATCCCAATGAGCTGTGAGAAGGCGCTTGCCTACATGGTGTCAGAATGACCTCCGTTGTTAATTGGCCACATAGGACCTGCCCTGGATGTTAAATGTTAGAATCATAAAGGCTTTCATGGCTAATGTCGCATCTAGATTGTTATTGCTAGTACATAGCTTGTGGAATCATTCATGCTCTTTATCAGCCTCGTAATTTCAGGATAAAGGATAACATGCGTGCAAAATACCAATGAAGTAGGCAGTACCCTGTAAGCACTTAAAACAAGTGAAGCCATTCTGCCTCTCACCCCCAACCCACCCACTGTCTTTCTATTTTTGTTTAATCTCTTCAGCAAAAAATAATATACATGAGATAAAATGGAAATGACCTTCCTGCCTTTTCCACCCTTTTTAAGATGGAAATCTGGAATTGAGCCTTTTTTTATATATATGTTTATCCCACATTATCTGTTTGAGTGCAGAGGCTCTAACGGGGGCTCACAAGACAAAAATACTATATCAGCCTTTTACATGGTCTTCTAAAACCATTAAACCTGGAACAAATCTGTGTGGTCTATCAAATTTGTATTTGCCTCACTCCCAGTGTTCAGGGTTGCTTTCTTTCCCTGGGGTCAAATTTACTTTCCTCTATTCCCTTAATGTTTCTGTTAAATGAAAAAAACAGTAAACACGCACAACACTACCCTTTATCCCTACTACCATATACACACCCAGGCACAGATTTGCACATCTACCTATAGATTTACAAAGATTATTTCATACTTGATTTCTTTTATACCCCTGGTAAATCAGCATGTTAATTTATTTTCAAGGCTGCTTATATGACTGAGTGGATGAAAGCTTGAGAAAAAGTTTTGAGTTATGTGTATGTGTTGGTGGGGGGCAGGAGGTAAGATAAGAGCAAGAATGATGCTACAATCAGCCTTGAAGGAAGCTAATGTCATCATACATACTAGGCCCCCCACCACTTGCTCCAATAACCCATTAAATTTCTAGGCTCATGATGGCTGCAAATCTTGGTGAAGCTTAGTCTTTTTTTTTTTTCTTTCCCTATCAGAAAGACGATTTTAAAGTGAACTCCTGAGCTGAGAGGATAAATGGCTGCTAAATTATCTCAAGGAATGAAGGAATACAACAACATGTGCCCACTGTTCAATTATTTTGAATAAGTTGTTTGCTCACTTTAATTTAGCGGAGTAAGGGTTTAACATCTTGGAAAGAAGAAAGATATAAGAAGCCTTTGGGAAACTTCTTTTAGCAAAATATAGTGTATAATGATGTCTTGGAATATAACAATGAGCCAAAATAATAAGTAACAGCAGTTACTCAGGGGGGCAGCTGAGGTAAGGAGGAAGTTGGTGTCTAATGTCTGGCAGGTGCATGTGCAAATCAGCACCTCCCCTCCTTTCTCCCTGTACTCTTAAACTTCAAGGAGAAAGACTGAGCATTGGAAAGACAGACAATAGGCTGTTGAGGGGCTGGGAGAGAGAGAGACTTAAAGTCCGGTCTTCTACTCCAGTCCTGGTATCTAGGGATCATTTGGAGCCTTGAGCATTGGAAACCTAGAATATATAAGCCGAACGACTCACAGGAGCTTCTTTAGGGTCTTTCATTTATTTTCAAGAGAGAAATTTTTTGTGCATCTCTTCTGTCTCATTTTTTCTGATCCCTCTCCGTTTCTCCAAAGCCCTCACTTAGTTTTCATCTCATACAGGGACCCCATTGGGATGCCCACGCAGGGACCCTGCCATCCCTCACCAATGCTCAAAGTGCCAAATGATCCTTCCCTTTCACAGTTAATTAGAGCTAATACCCAGATTCGGAATGCAGTTGATTTCATTTCTGCAAGTATTCAATTACACCAATTCACATTAAATTATAAAGATTGGGATTTGACAATTCCTGAGATTATTTGCACTTTTCAATCTAAGTGAAACACTAGTTGGCGGTCTGGGTATATAACAGATGGTGGGAGGGAAGGTTTCTCCCAAGGTTAAGGCTTCTCCCCACCTTTACTCCTCTTCCTTTAATAAACCAGCTTTAAATGGTTCAGCTTTGCTTTATCTCTCACTGTTTTGAGCCCTTGTAAATATTTCTGCATTCCATGGGACTTAGAGACAAGTTTGGTAGTAGAAACATTATCAAATATGCAAATCATATATCCCACATGGAAAATTTCTTCTTTTTATATCACTACCTGACTATTAATTTATTCATACATCACAGATCTCAACTTTTAGAAATGGCAGGGACTCTATAATACCTATTTGCTAAATACTCTTGTTTATGCTGATAATAAAAATGTGGGGAAAAGCCTTAAAAAGATTTTAAATAACAGTTAAGTAAAAGTAACCAGGAGCCATTGACTTCTCTCCCTCTGCACCTTCTTTTATGAATGTCTCATTATATTTTCACTCTTCAAATGTATTTTTAATTATTAAAACTGTCATCTTGTAGTAAATGATACTAAATACACTGAAACATGTTGTATATATTAATATATTGTATACTACTCCTATTATTTGTATTATAGGGTGAGCTGGATTTTATGCAATCCTCAGAATAGTGCTTTTCCTGTCATTACTTTGCATATCTTTGAGCTTTGTGTAACATGTCATAGATTAGGAAAACTCTAATTTCATATTAGTCTTTTTAAAAAATTCACACTTGTGCATCTCTGCAGCACATGTCTACAGAGCTCATTTAAAGGCCAAACCAGGCTCAGGCACATCGGTTTGGTGCATGCTCTACTCCTGGTTTAGAAGCCATGTGTGCACCGTGAGTATGGAAAATGTTATGTATTATTTGCGGATTTGCAAATCATTATACAAAAGATCTTTACATATAATAACATATTACAATGAATCTCTTCAACCTCATTGTTTACGCTGAGGCCCCAAACTGTCAGGGACAAAATGAAGTTGTAGAATTCCAAATTCATAGTCTAAAGTAAGGTGATGGACCATCTTTGCAAAGTTTGCAAAAGAGGCTTAAAAATACTGATATTATGACCCTCAGTTAACCACATACCTTTAGCTTATAAAGGGGAACATAGAGGCCAAGAAAAGGGAAGTTGGGAGTTTGAGAAAGTTTTTCCTTAGAGAGATGTTCAAATCATGTGAATTTACCACCTTTATCCTACCCAAGGTGGAGGATGGGGCTTCATCCCCAGTTTACTGGTGTTAAGAACTTCAATGGGACCAATCAGAGAGCTTGATCAATTTTTCTGTAGTTTGAGGAACAGTGAACTTGTGTTTGACACAGTGAGAGGCTGCTTGCTCTCACAAAAAGCGAATAGAGCTAGCTGCATGTCTAGAGTTCAGTGGCCAACTATTTCCCATGGAACTGGTGTAAACTCTCTAGAGAAATGTGCACAGGTTGTCTTAGATGCTGCTCAAAATAGTTGTTTGTAAAAGCTAGGAAACATCAGCCAACAGGCCTGCGGCCATTGGAGAAAAAAGGAACCAGCTTGTGGAGATGCATTTGTACTACCAAGGGAATTTCAGGTGGGAAATCCGCAACAATTAAGGGGAGGAGGCATCTGAGCATCCATAACATAGCTGATGATAGGAGTTAGCACTATAATTCTGTAGCCAGATGGAACCAAGAGCATATTACAAGTGCAACAATAAAAATACTTTTTCTACACAACCACACCCCTATGTGCATGTGTATGCACACACACAAATACACACACATGCACACACACCAACTTCTACCCCCAGAGCCAGGAGCCACAGCTAATGACTTTTTAACTCATAAGATAATATGTGACATAATATATAAATGAATTTTAAAAAGCATGTGTGTCTTAGAAAGCCTGTAATTTAATACAGGCAAATTATGTAAATTGGTTAGAAAACATATAAAACAACTGTTGTCCTTTCACATCCATCATAAATATCTAGAATTTTTTTGGAGACAGAAAACTTTACATAATACCTTAAATATTTAATAATGGTAACAATATAATGTAATATGATATAATAATGTAACATGGTATTTCTTCACCAAAAATCAAAATTTACAATGCCCATTCATTTTCTTGATCATTACAAAAAGTAGTATGCAATAAATTTTTAATAGAATTTTTATTTGCTGAGAAATCCTTGGTCTCTATATGGGAGTGCAGCAAAATCATTTACACTGGGATCTGTTTTTATACCTCAGCGAAAACCAAAGAAGAGAATGATGTAAAAGCCTTTTGGAAAAGGTCAAACACAGCATGCCATGTGCTGTTCTTGCTCCAGCTTTCCCTGTTGTGCCTACCTTTTAGTTGCCCAAGAGTGCTATCTCCTCCCCGGCAGTTAATGACTTTTTTTCCATGAAATGTAGTGATTTTCACTGCCTCTGAGAGAGTAATTTTTTGATTCACCCATTACGGATTTGTACCATCCAATTCACATGTTTGGGCTGTGCTCACTGACGGTCAGTTGCAGACTCAAACCCTCAGTATGTGCCACATATTTTAGCAGATGATTTTTTAAGTTGTTACAATAGTAAAGTTATTAAGAGGGAATAAACATTTAAGTCATTTTAGGATAATCCTATTGTTTAGATGATTTTCGTGTTTATACTTTTGGATAAAAGTAGCCTTGTGAATCAGATTTTTTCTACTACACCCCCAAAAAATATGGAAATCAAATCTATTGTTAAAATAAAATTTTATGGTTATTAATTTTAATTTATTGTCTTCATAAAAAGTCTCATTCTCATTAATGAAATTCATGTTATTTTTGCAAATTTGATATTATGAAACACTTTCACATTAATAACATGTTTATCAATTTTATTTGAAGATATTTATATAAATTTTATTTTGAAAGACTCTCCAAAACTGTTTGAAAATTTCTGGTCTACATTAAAAGTTGAGGAAACACCTTGTTTATCATTTGTATTATAACACTCTGGGCCTGGGATCAAACAAATTATCTATTTTTTAGTAGAAATAGCTAATTTTGGCATTGCTAATTTATAACTCAATAATTTGAGCACACAGATTTCCGGTTAATTAACAATGTCTGCAAAACTGTGCAGATCTTGCTAAACATTTTCATAAAATAAACAATGTTACATAAGAGAAAGTATTTTTAAGACTACTGTTATTTATAGTCTGTTGACATACAAATAGAAAATGTTCATTAGAAATGAGTCTCACCTGTTTGCTAAACCAGTTACACAAATTTGATATTCAGACATAATAATAAATCAGCAAATCAAATTAAGGAATCACCAGAGTGATAAAAATCACAATTTCTGGGTTGTTAGATAACTTACAGGTCAGCCAATCCAAGCACTCAACTGGCAATTGAGTATCCACTACTGCGAGGTTCAGTGCTTTTTGTGCAATCAAGTAAATATAAGTGGCCTGTGCCCTTAGTGAGCTTAGATGGGGGAGGCAAGGTATAAACATGTGAAATTTAACTAAAAAGATTTAGATAACAGTTGAAAAGACTGCAAAAAATGATGGCCCCAGGACGATATTATTAACAGTCAAAATAATGAAACAATCTATTGTTCTTTTCAGAGGAAGTCATCCACTCTATCCCATAGATTGTTATATGGAGAAGAGTTCCATATACATTCTTATTATTTTAGATTAATTATTTATTTATTTAATTAATTAGTTTCTTAAGACAAGGTCTCACTCTGTCTCCCAGTTGGAGTGGCATCACCAAAGCTCACTGCAACCTCAAACTCCTGGGCTCAAACAATCCTCCTGCCTCAGCCTCTCAAGTAGCTGGGACTACAGGTGTGCACCACCACACCAGGCTAATTTTTCTATGCATATACCTTCTTTAAAACTTGCAGTATATCCTTTTTAATAATGCAACTCAGATCTCTCTTAATTTAGGTGTTTTGGTGACATGTCTATGTAGGGTATTCCTTGAGATACAATACATATTTCATTATATTGTATTACATTAGAATTTATGTGTTGTTCAGAATAACATTAGACTCTCAGATATAAGGTCTTTTTTGGTTCATGTGGCAAGAAAAGCCAGGAAAATGTAACTAATATAGGAGAAGAAAGGCAATGAGGGAGAGAGGAGAGAGAGAGATTTCAAATGAAGCATTCTAATTTTTGTGGATTACAGGTCAAATCTAAGTTTTTTAGGTACCATTTTGCAGTAAATTATTGGCAATGACTGTAATTGGCTGTAAAATGGTGATGCAGGGGGATGGGGAGGATACTGGTTCATCTAGGCAAGGGTTTGAGCTCAAAATGTTTCATCCTTTTTGCTTTCTTTTTCTAATTAATGAATTAGGATGAAACAGTGTCTCCTTCCCTCTTTCTCTTCCTCGTTTTTCCATCATTCACTCTGCCAGATAGAACTTTCTATGGATTCTTGGGGTAAGTTTTTATTGCCACTACTTGTCTGTACTATGTTAATTTCTCCTTCAAAGAATTTGATCTGAGACTCAAGGTCTTTCCCCCTTTTATATGTTTTCAAACATCACTATCTGGTGTTGTTTCCTGTAGTATTCTATTCTAATAGGCATGACTATTGTACTTCACTGCAAAGGAATCTGGGAGTTGAAACTATAATTGGATCACATAAGTTACAATTATGCATTATTCAGTTACTAAGTTTATCTTCTGAGTTTTGCAAGCCAAACTTCCAGTCACATCCATATCCTCCTTTCTATTCTGTTCATTAAATAAGTCTTTTTGTGAATCCATTTTTACACCACACTCCCAACATTTCAGCTCTCTGTATTAAGATAATTAAGGAATTATCCTTCAAAACACACATATTACTATGTAGTCTCAGAGATGTAAATAATAGTTGACATTGCCTAGCCTATCTTTTTAAATAGGAAGTGATCACAAAGAGAGTGTCCATAATGAGATTATGCAAAAGTCACCTGGTTGGCTCTAAATTCAGTGCTCGTACTTACTACTCCTTTTGTCATCAATATGCAAACATTGTCCTTTCCCAATATTACATTGTACAAATTCCAATAATTAGTATAGAAAAACTTTACTGTAGCCTGAAATACGATTTTTAGAAGTCTAATATTTACTCAGATAGTCTGGTATTTTGTTTTTATGTATCAAGTAATAGAAAATCAAAACCAGATATGAATAGCCATTCTTTAGTCATAAAAAACAAGTTTACTTATCCCCAGAATAGGTTGCTCTGAGATTAGTCCTTAAGATTTCTGAATCACTAACAGCTAGAAGTAGAGATTTAAAAAGTTTTTCTAAAATTGCCATATACTTTCCTCGCTCATTTCTGGGATGGAGGCAGGAACTTGGTGAACACTAATAGATTCTTGCTGGTGAAGTAGTCATCATCAGTCCAGCATACTTTACTTCATTCCTTTTTCATAGCCCATGTCATGGTTGGTTAGGAAAACAAACCCTCCTTTCCTTTTCTTCCTTTCTTATAGCTTCCATTTCCTACCAGCTCTTGCACCTGCCCTGCCATTTCTTAAATGCCAGTGTGATTAATGTGTGCCAGAGGCAGCAGATGTGAAGGTAAGCTCTCCCTGTCTGCACTCTTGCATTAGTCAGTAGAATTTCTTGTTCCTTTCCACAACACTCCACTCAACTGATCACTAAACAGCCAGATAGAATGTGAGAGGCATTTGGTACTTGTTCAATACAACAATCTGTGTCAGAAATTACGCAAGATTCAGCAGAAAACATTGTGAATTTACTTGCTAATCTCACTAAAACCCCAGTCATGAAAGTACTTTTAAGCCCCACTTACAGTACAATGCATCCGTAGCTCACCTCCTAAGTTTTGCCCCAGACTTGGCTATTGGAACTTAATTAGAACTAATAATAAAATTTTACAGTAGATCTATTCTAACCCTGACGTTAAAATTAGCTTCATTATGCTATAGGGCATATTAAATTCTTACCAGATGAATAAAGGAATCTATCCTTCCTATTGTGTGTGAGGGCTCTGAACTGTGGTAGTCAGGCACTCCCTCAAACAGCTCCCAATTTGCAGGGACTTATTTTCAAGTCAGAAAATCAGTGGGGTCTTTAGATTGTTCTTTTCCTTCCTACAGTAGCTTTCCTTTTGGTCTTTTGCTGCTCATTACAACCTCCAGTAGGTAGCCTGGGAGAAAGACGTAAAAATCAATTCTGTCTGTTTGGTGGTAGTGGATAACAACATAAGCTATTGTGATGATAGGGAGGATGTGGAAGCTCCTGGCTATAATGAGGCTTAAGGATTATTTGCACATCAGTTATAGAGGCTCATCTTATAGCTGTGGGAAGCTGGGAATTGTATCTGTAAAAAAAATGTTCACTGTTATGGCCATCTATGTTTATCATTTCGACTGATTTTAAAATCACAAAAGCAGTAGTAATAACAATCTAAGCATCATATATATGATATAAAATAAGAACAAACTCTCTCTTCCTCTCTCCCATAGTCCCACTCCCAATTTGGACACTTTTATTTTTAAGTCTTGATTGGTGACATTGCTACATTACTCCAAATACTATATCCCTACCATTTGATTTAGCAACTTTGAACAGTTATCTCTTACCTATCAACTATGAAAGATGAAGAATTTAGCCCATTTATACTATCTAGTTCTCTCCAACCTTCATGCTCATTTTATTTTATTTTTTTAGCTCTTCTATTGGTTACATTTATAACTTTCAGCTGTGGATTTAAAGCTACATTTATCTATCTATCTATCTATCTATCTATCTATCTATCTATCTATGTATTATCTATCCATCTCTGCTACAGATGCTATTTTCTGATTTTTCACCATGTAACCTAAAAAATGAATGGCCATTGAAATTGGAATTCCACAAATTGTATAAATATTATTCAGTTAAGACAAAGCGTGTGAATGGGCCTGTGGAGAAGGTAATGTTTCCTTTGGGTCAAAAGCCAGAACCTTCCCCAAGAACAATATCTCTTGGGGAAAATCTTACTCTCCATCCATTGCTCCAAGTCACACCTCATTTTAGTTTGCTTCGTATGTATGCAATGGCTTTCATACTTTCATATGCAGCTCTTTTTAATTTCTAATTGTTTTTCTTTTTCTGTTGTTGTTAAAAGAATCACATAACTTTACTTTCTCACTGAATTTTCTATTTATACTCTTTGTTATGGACAATCATTTTTTAAAAAATATCTTTTTCAGAGTTTTCTAAACACCTATGCTGATTTAGTTCAACTGCTTTCCAGCCTTATTTCTCAGTAGCCTGCCAGGATATTTCTCTCCTTCTACCCCTGGTTTAATTCCATAGTTCTAGAATTCCATGCACTGTTCCTTCTTGGATTCTCCTTCAGTTTGCTCTAATACTTCCACAAGTAACATTTTTCAGAAATGTTGTTAAAAGATCAGGAATATTTACATACCTACAAATACTGTGACTTTGCCCTCACACTTCGCAGATATTTTGTCTGGGTATAGTATTACTTGTTTATATCTCATTCGTGTGTGTGTGAATGAGAACGCATGAGCATGTGCACATGTGCGGACAAGTTTGAAGACACTTGCTGCATTGCCTTTGGTATGCAGTGATACTGGCTAGAAGTTGATGGCAATCTACTTATTACCTTTTTGTTAGTAACATCCTCCCCTCTTTCTTTCTTGGAAATTTTTAGGATTCTTTTTCTCTATCTTTGAAGTTTAGATTTTTATTCATCCTGCTAGGTATCTGGCCAGCCATAAATCTGAAGACTTGGATCCTACTTCAGCTCTAAACAATGTATTCCATTACATTCTTACGTACATTTTGATAAGTTTGTACTCCAAAACTTATTCTTCCCTTCCATTTTCTCTGTTCCTTCTTTCTAAAACATGCATCAAATATGTATTGGATATCCTGCAATGATTTCTTACCTTTTAACTTTCCTATTTTCTATCTTTTTCTATGTTGCTTTACATTCTGGGAAATTTTTTCAACTCTTTATTATAGCTCTTTTATTGATTTTTTAAAAATATCGTCAATCACATTCTAAATTTCCAAAAACTTCTTATTATACTCAGATTTCTTTATTTTGATGTAGTAACCTATTTTATTTTATGCAACTGATAACTAATTTCTTTTTTTAATTTTTTTTTTATTTCAGCATATTATGGGGGTACAAATGTTTAGGTTAGGTATAATGTTTAGGTTAAGTATATTGCCTTTGCCTCACCCAAGTCAGAGCTTCAAGCATGTCCGTCCCCAGGCAGTGCGCACAGCCCCCGTTAGGTGTTTATATACCCATCCTCTCCAGTGCCCTCACATTTGCTTGACACCGATGAATGTTATTACTGTATGTGCCCTTAAGTGTTGATCAGTTAATACCAATTTGGGGGTTTTTGTGTGTTTTTTTGTTTGTTTGTTTGTTTGTTTGTTTTTTGAGACAGAGTCTCGCTTTGTTGCCTGGGCTAGAGTGAGTGCTGTGGCATCAGCCTAGCTCACAGCAACCTCAAACTCCTGGGCTCAAGTGATCCTCCTGCCTCAGCCTTCTGAGTAGCTGGGACTATAGGTGCAAGCCACCAAGTCCTGTTTATTTTTTGTTTCTCTTTTTAGTTGACTGGCTAATTTTTTTCTATTTTTAGTAGAGATGGGGGTATCACTCTTGCTCAGGCTGGTCTCAAACTCCTGACCTCAAGCGATCCTCCCCCCTCAGCCTCCCAGAGTGCTAAGATTACAGGCAGGAGCCACTGGGCCTGGCCGGTTAATACCAATTTGATAGTGAGTACATGTGGTGCTTGTTTTTCCATTCTTGGGATACTTCACTTAGTAGATGGGTTAAACTAATAATTTATTGAATCTTTCTGTGCATACTATTTTCAAGTTCTTAATTATTTCTGTTTATTTTGAGGTGAGTGATTTTATTGTAAATTTTAATGCTACTAATTTCCTCCAAATCTGAATTTCATCAATTCTAAGATGTCCATTTTTTTTTCCCCAGATTTTAATGCTTTTGAAATCAGGATACATTTTAGAATGAATAATATGTCACAATTTAATTGGCAGTGCTTTCTTTTTTTTCTTATATATAAAATAATCTATTGTACAATTGACCACCCTCATTACAATTGAACAACTTATTTGGCAATCTGTAGTTGGCTATTAATATTGATAAACGTTATGCCAGCTGGCCTGGGTTTCTTATACAGATATTTAGGCTTGTTTCCTCATGTGAGGATTTGAGGCCTAGGTAGTTGTATGAGCTTTTTGGTTATCAGACTTCATTTGCACAAGTTGAGCAAGCACACAGGTGTGTGTGTCCCTGTTTTCACCTTCGCAACACATATCTTACTCTAGTACCAAATTGAAAAGAGCTTTTACTCTGGGGGGTGGAAATCACACATAAGAGCCTTGCTTTTTCCAGGTAGATCATTAACTTTTTGTAATATAGTTTTGAACCTGGGAATAAATGCTTCTGCTGCACTCAGGAACAGGGATTGGAAGTTGGGCATTAATATTCACCCCTATTCTCTAGAGAGATTATCATTTTGATTTTTGCCTCACTTCCTATATTTAATTTGTACACTATTTTATTGTCCTTGGTGGTTGTGAATTCTATGAGATCCTACCTGGGTGGCAGCATTTTCTTGTTAGTGTTTCGATTCTGGTGTCCTCCACTTGACTTATCCATCAATATGATCATATTGACCTGTGCTACTTCTTCACTTAGGTATAGATCAGCGGTTCTCAGCCTTGTCTGCACATTGCCATCACCTGGGGAGCTTTATAAACCACTAATCCCTGGATCCCACTTCCAGAGTTTCTTATTTCTGAGAATGGCCTTGCTAAAAAAATCTAAGGTTCAGCCAAAATTGAAAGTTATTGGCTGAAATCTAAAATGTCAATGGGGAAGCAGGATAAGGTATTGATTACAACTTGTATAACCAAATTACCTAGTTTAAATCCCAGCTCTACCACTTAATATCTGTGTGACCACAGGCAACTACCTTTCTGTGTGTATCAGATTTAAATTGGGGATATAAGCCCAATTGGGGGGGTAAGCTGGGGAATCTGTAGATTGGGCTATAATCATAAAAATGGTTCATATGGCTGTTATATGGATTCAATAAATTAATATTAAACAATACTTAGATCATAGTGTATATAAGTATGAAATAATACAACAGCTACTGAACATTATTCTTATCTCTTAATTTCTTAGCTTCTCGCTCTCCAATACTCTGAACACTGCCTTTTCTCTTAGTCCATCATTATATTCATAGTTTTGTTTATATCCTAGACTTAGTATCCATCAGTTAGTTCCTTCCTTGCCAGTATCCTCAATTTCCTAACCTTGTTGTAATTCTGATGAAGCAAATCATCCATTGACTCATCCTTCAATTCTGTGTATCCAGTCCTCACTTAGACTATTGAATGCTGTTGAGAACAATAGTGCCATTACAAATTTATGGTCTGGAACCCTACCTAGGTTCTCAGTACCACTCTGTGATTTTTTTCATGTGTCCCTGGTGGACTCGTCTATTCTTCACAGTGATTCCTCCAAACCTCTTCTCTCTCTACGAACTATTTATTGAGTCTCCTTTCCATCTCAGTAAATAACTTTGCCTGCTATTTCATTAAAAAGTTAGAGGCTCTCAACTGCAGACTTCTTCACCTTTGTACAGATGGATCAATTTGTGTACTCAGCCTTACTTCTTTTTCTTCACGTCTCAAGGAAAAGCATACCTCCTGCTCAAGGGGAATTCATATATGTGTTCTTGGTCATTCTTTCCTCTCCTCTGCTCTCCTCTCCTCCTCTCTCTCTCTCTCTCCTACTCTCTCCCCCTCTCTACCCGTCTCCCCCACTGCCCTGCACTTCAACCTTTTCATCTCCTTTGCCTGAATTCTTCCCCTTAACTTATAAGCATGTTTAAGCTTCCCATGAAGAAATCCTTCTCTCTAAAAACCACCACCTCTGTGTCCTCCACTTCACAGCCAAGCTGTTCAAAAGAATACTGTACACTTACCTCCTTACCTTCCTCAGTTCCTCTAACTCTTCATTCCACTGAAATTAAATGTCTGTTCATCACACTTCAACAAAGCTCGCTGATGACATAACTACCAAATCTAATTAACGTCTTGTTGGGCTTCTCTATGTCAGCAGATACAATATACGCATCCCTCTTAAGAAAAAGAAACTTCTATTTTGGCTTCTGAAACATTGTTCCCTTCTGGTTCTCCTTCTCTGATATTCCTTTCAGTCTTCTTTGTGGGCTTCTTTTCAAAAGCTGAAAAGCTTTCAAAAGCTTTCTGCTCATTAAGTACTGATGTGTCTGAAATTATGACCTTGGCTTTCTAATCCTGGATGTATCCTCCACTACTTATGTTCTGAAACTGCTATGTCCAAGCTGTGACTCTGCATCCTAGAACTCAGCCCTGATCTCTACTTCTTTAGATATGACTGCCTAATCGAACTGAAAGTACCAAGGAATCTCTAAAACTGAAGTCATTTTCTTTTCCCCAGTCTTGTTCAAGTACTACTTCAAGTACTACCAAATTTAGTAGCTGGTCAATGGCTACTTTAATGACTGATTTAATGACTGACTAAAAAATCACTCTTGACATCATCCTCACTTTCACTTCACACTCTAGATAAGTCTCTACTTTGATAGCTTCTCTCATCTGACCTCACATCCTATTATCATTCTCCATTATAATTGTATTACCTTGGAATTTGATCTTTTTTGGCCAAGTTTACTATAATTGTCTCCTACCTGGTTTTCCTACCTTTCATCTGGTTTCTTCAATCCGTTCTTCATAAAAGAATTCTTTCCAAAACTCGTGTAAAATGAAATGAATGTTTACCTGTTTTATAAATGAAGATTAAACTTATTTTCTCTCTCTTTTTTCTTTATGCTATTAAGTAATTTGACCCCTTCTGTGGGAGAAAGTGAGACCATTTCATCTCCCAGGGACTGGAGACTAAGCAATTGTGTTTTTTGAATTATAGTCCATCCTACACTGAAAAATAGAAAGCCACCTTTCCTCACACTAATGGTTTCAAGTGCTTAACTACAGTTTTAATTCACCAAGGTTACTAATGTGACAGAATAGAAAAGAATATCATTTTCAGGAAAATACAAATCGTGTGTGTATGTGTGTATGTGTGTGTGTGTGTGTGTGTGTGTTTTCTTTCTTTCTAGTAAGTAGAACAGTGGTTTTCAAGGTGTGCCCCAGACCAGCATGATTTTCATTTGGGAATTTGTCAGGAACACAAATTCTTGGGTCCTATCTCATATCTACTAAATCAGAGATTCTGGTGGCAGGATTCTATCAATCTGTGTTTTAAGAAACCCTTCTGGCAATTCTGATGCAAGCTAAAGTTTGAGAACCACTGGCTTAGAATAATGCCTGCCATACAGTGGGTGTTAAATAATTATTTGTTTTTAAAAGGCATAAATATTGGTATAAAAGGATAGAAGAAACTTGAGGTTGCTGAGTTTCTGTGAAAGGCCCCGTGGGAACCCCTAGGAACGTTTTGGAATTAGAATTCTTTCCGGATAACCACTGTCTTCCTACGGGAGGAATTTTCAGGTTTCCTACACCTAGCACTCGAGCCCCTTGATTGGTCTTTAAGGAGTGAACCTGTCTCTTCATATGCATCAAGCACTTTTCTTCGCAGTCTTCCAGCACAGCTAACTCCAAGAGCAGCCCCTGGATGTTAATCAGAGAGTTTGCAGGATTTGGCTTGGGAGTAGCTGTGAGGAGTCTGAGCTGAACCCACAGGAGATGGATACCATTGTTACATGTAGGTGTCCTTCACAACAATGTTAACATGTGAGTTTGGCTGTAGCTTAGGTTACATCACAGGCATACTAGCACACATAGACTAAAACCAAGTGTTTTTATTTCTGCGTATCAGTCTTAATGCCATAGGAGACTCTATTGCCAACAGAGTGGTTTAGGAGGACAGAAAGAATCTCTCCCTAGGTATGCAGGATGGCGGGATAATCTGTGATTAAGATTAGAAAATAGCAGGCATCATAAGATCTGACTTAGAATCATGGAAGAAATCAATTTATTGTAGTGAATATAGCAGCAGAGTAGTGATTTTGCTGCAACTTTATAAGGTATCCCAGTCTGTTGACCCTAAGTGATATCCCTAAGAGGGTCATGAAATGTGATCCACAAACTCATACTTCTTCATCTGTGTTAAAAAAGGATGACCTTATTCCTAAAGGGAGAGCCCTGGACCTTGGATGACATAATAAATATAGTTAAGGAGGAGGACGCTGTTTGCAGTTAGCAATAACCTCCTACCACCACTTTTACAGAAACTTTTCCTCCTATTTCTGAGGAATGTAATTATAGAAAGTTGAAGTTTTGGGGGGAAGTGTTTTCTGGTGCTAGTGAGGAAGCATGCAAACCTTAACTAGGGAATACTATTATGATGCTTCCAGAATACCAGACCCATGTGCTAAAGAAATGCTGAAGGCAAAGGAGATATCTCAGAGTCCCTTCCTCCCATGAGTTGAGGTCATCAGTATCCCTCAAACTGCCTAACACTACAGTCTTTGTTCTTAATGCCTAATTATTGTTGAGCAAGAAGAAAACTGAAGAGCTGGGCAAGTCATCCTCTGGAATGTCTAGGGTTAGTAAAAGGGGATCTGCATGTGCCCTGTTTGGGAAAACTGGCTCAGAAACATTTTTAAATGTAGGAATTGTTAATTACCTAGCATCAACATGGGCTCAGGTTTCTCACAAAACTTCCAATTCTAAACTCGCCCTGCTAAAAACTGAACAGTCTCCCCAAATCTGATAAGCATTGGTCAGAATAGGGGGGAAATAAAGTGTGGCAATTTACTGAAAAAGCTTCCCTTCTACCCACAGAAATTGGCGTGGAAAAAAATCACAACCGAAGCTGAAAACCTCAGACACAGATATATGGACTTTCTGGGAGCCAGCTGCTGTTGTATGTACGTGGCTACAGGCTGCTAGACAGCTGCTGAGGCTAGTGGATCCCAATATCCCACCAAAAGAGAACTAACTCATCAAGTTCTCACTAGCCTGGTCTACTGTGATAAGGAAGGTCCCCCAGGTCCAACATCACTGGGGAAATTGGGGGTATAGAGGCAGATTATGAGCCTTTTCTGGATAACTTTGGAAGAAGTTCTAACTAGGCTGTCTTTTGAAATCTAATTATTAATATTTCTAGTACTACTGGGGCCTCTCAGTGGAGGTGGCAGGGCAGGGAGAAGGGAGTGGGCTTTCTTAGTGGACCACAAAAGGCTATTACAATAAATTGCTGTAATCAAACCATATGCATCCAGAAGGCTAACTTACCTAGGCCAGAATTAGGTGACTGATGGGCCCAGAATTTCTTGAAATGAGAGTGGTTGGTAGTCAGTGATTAAAGTCAATGAGTTATAACCAGAACTTGAAAGCAAGCAGGGAGTCCCACTGTGATTGGAGCCAAGTGCAATCCGTTTAAAATGCTAGGCCCACTCTATTGGAAGCATGCAAACTGGAGGTCTTCCATGTTTTTCCTCTCCACATTGTTTGTGAAGAGGATGCCTATAGACAATCCAAGGCACATGCTATGATCCTATCTCTTTTCTAGGGGTCGGATCTCCCAGCTGCAAATTAAGTTTTAAGAGCTTTGATTTCAGAGACTTCCCAATATCCAAGGAGTAGAAAGAAATGAAGAATGGACACTTTAAGCCAAGTATAATGTTTTCCCTCACCATGATTAAAATGTGGAATGTGTTCGGGGTGAGACCACAAATAGAACTGAATAACCCTGACTATTTGAAAAAAGGTTCAGAAACATCTCATTATATGAAGTTAAGGACCCAAGAGTGAATAAATAAAAGAGTCGCCAAATAATGACATAACCTTTAAATCTAAGTAATCCTTTTTTTCCCTACATTGGTGGTGAGTAAGAAAGTAATTCTGAGAAACTGATCCTATGACTCTTTTCTCACAAAGTCTTCTGCTATGAAGGACAAAATCCATGCACAATAAATAAGGCCTTCTGAAATCTAAACCCTGACAATCTCTGCAGTCTTAGCTCTCATCACATACGTAGTTGCCTAAACAATGCCCAGACCACGATGAGCACTCAGTACAAAGATATTTAAGATAAAGACTTCTGTCTGGATGATACCTCATCTTTGAAGAACCATCCAAAGTTGCAAAGACTCTTCTCATTATCCTCCTTCACCAGACGTAACCATTACTACTATATACTTCTGTAATAGCACCCATGAGACTGAGCTCCTCGTGTAAGAACCGTATCATTCCACTCTGTATCCCCAGAACCCAGCGTAGTCCCAGGTATTGATGTAGTACACAATAAATATTGAATGAATGCGTGAATGAATGAATAAATAAGTACCTGAAATACAAGCATGTCTAATGCCTTAGCCAAGGGCATTTTTGTTGAACCAAGACCAAACTGAAAATTATATATAGGAAATTTAGCCCCTGCTTTCCTCAAAACCCCACCACAAATTCTATGTTGCATGAATCCTTTTTTTCTTTGTTTTGCATCGACTATCTATAGCTATATATAAAGTGAGCGCCTGGTGAGTGGGTGGATGGTGGTGTTCACTCTTATTTGGTGGAATGTGAATATGTCAGAATCACAGAAAATAGAAAGAAAGAGGTTTATTCAAAGCTGTCAGTTCTCATGCCTGTTTTTTAAATCCGAGATGGTGCCGAGATGGTTCAAACTTAATATTCACATCCACTTTATCACATCAAATATGATCATTAGCAAACAGTGTTTAAATGGAAGCTATTTCCTGACTGACAATAGCCATCCGGTGGTACTCACTTTCCCACATGCCTGGGCCTGATGCAATTCAGATATTCTGGAAAACAGTGGGAGGAAGGAAGTAATTAAAATTGAAGGGGAAGCTTGGGGCAGGGCATAGGCACCAATTTTATCTCGTACAAGAATATCCCTATACCCATTCTCTTAAAATTTATGGGTGGGGACAGAAATGCTATTTTTTAAACCTGTTTAGTATCCTCAAATGGGCATGCTCATAGAATGAGGGTCAGGAAACCCTGAAAATGGGACCTGATATTTTAAATAAGCCTAGGCCATAGATTAAAAAAAAAAAAAAAAAAAAGCAGGAAGAAAATAGCTCTGGAATACTGCAGATATGGCAGGAACTACAATAGTGGGCAGTGGTAAAATTATAAATTCAGTGTCCTAGGTAACATTTTATAGCTGGTTAGCTGTCCCTCACCCATACAAGCAACAGTTCACTATCACCAGCAGTATCTTTACTATGTGTGGTGGGGGAGTGGGGTGCATGAGCAGGAGAGAGGCCTGGCTTTCAGGGTCTCTAAGTACTGCAGAATCTTCTCGAGCAGTAGCATCACCTAGAAAGACAGACGAAAAGAAGGTGTTCAGCAATAATCTGTGAGCATTGAAGATTCAAGGTGAGGATGTTTAATTGCATTCTTAATTTTAGGACTAGCTAGTTACAAAAACTGATTGACTGTTCATTAAATTTCTGCCCTGTTCTTTCTGAGTATTCACCTAGATTACATTTCCCAACCTTCCCCCACCTCCAGTTAGGTGGGGTCGTGTGAAAAGTTGTGACCAGTTGAATATGGAAGGAAGTGATTGATGCCATTTTCCGGGCCTGGCTCAGGATCCATTACTGTCCCTTTACTCATCCACAGACTGAATGGAAAGGAATTGGAGCCTCTAAAGGAGTGAGGTGTCCCAAGACAAGTAGGGTCTGGGTCCTAATATAAACTACTCATAATTTGGCCTACTGAATAGGACACTACCTCCCTTTCAGCCATTTGGATTTTATATTCTTTTATGCTTCATAAAGCTACTGATATTTGAGAGTTTGTTCATTTCAGTAGAGATACAGCTGCTGCTTCCAATCCTTTCACAAAAATGACTCACACAGTCTCAGATACCATGTCCATCCTGTTCTCTGTCACTCTCAGGAACATCTTCTTGACATCCTCCCTCTTATTTTGGGCATGTGAGCCAACTGTTTATTCAGAATGTCAAACTCACTTGTGGCTAGAATAGTAATGACATTTTAAATAGCCATGGAATAAACAGAGTGAATTTTTGGAGAATAGGTATAAGGAATTGAGGGACTATGATGAGCAATGCTTTTAGTCACCATGGCATTCTTTTACTCATTGATACACACATGTAATTTCAATTAAAGTGCCAGGTCCAAATGTGTGCAGCTTTCCCGTGGTTCCTGAAAGCCTTGGGATTTTACTAGAATAATAGGGTAAATAGCTTTGGGCTCTCAGTTTAAAGCTGTGATGTTGAAGTGAGGTTACTAAATAAATAGACAAATAATGAATCTCTGTATATCTGGCATATAATTACTAGAAGTTAGAAGTTGGAGTTGTATAGGGACTGGGGATCACATAAAACTGGAATTTTGGTGAGCAAACACATTTTTCAAAGTCTGTTGTGTATTTGAATCTTAATCTTGCTATATGGCCCTCCCAGTTACCCAATTTATGAATTAGGACATGGTTCTCTAGTCCGGGGCAAGATTAACTGCTAAAAGACTGATGGCTCCCACAGGTGCATACTGCCCATCACTTACTGTCAATCAAACTTTTCCTATTGCCTCTACCCAAGGATACAAGACAAGGTCTTTCTTCAACAAAGATGATTCCCTGGCTTACTGCATTTCCTTACCTTTCTTCTTCCCTTGTGGAAACTCTGGCCATGTAGTGAATATAAAGATACAAGTTCATTTAAGAGAAGTACTTAGGATTACAGGAAATAAGTGTACATCTCCATGCACTTGGGGGAACCAGAATGCTGGACTTCAGAACACCGTCAGCTAAGAGATCCTCACTGAATGGCTCAGGTCGAGGGAAAGGGATTCTGTCTACTCAGCCTTGCCTGGGATAGCTAGTGAACTGTTAGGGACGGAAAAACAAATTGCAGATGCCTCTTTCCTGTCCAATTTTCAGAAAGAATCTTCATCAGTGTCCTGAATGACTCAACCCATAGGGAACCATGGTAATGGCCAGCAATTGCTAAGCCATGTCTGTGACCTACACTTCTTCCCTCCCTTGATATCTTTTTTTGGACTTCCTTTTCCCTTCCCCCATACACACATCTCATGTGTATTGTTTTCTACTAGGTTTCCTGCTGGCTACTTTTCTCTTCATCTCAGAAACCCTAGACAATGGTTTTACCCCAAGATAGAAGAAAAATTCCTAAGTGACAGTTTGAAGAAAAATTTCCCAGGAACACAACCCATCATAAATTATATTATTGTTCACAAGCACATTCCCTCTCATGTGAGAACCTCTGCCTATAGTACTGTGCATGATGTGCTAGAGGCTAATGCAATGTGGGCATACATAATACATGCTACCACCTTCTAGGAGTTTTGGGAGGCATTGAGAGATTCTGCCAGTTCTTTTGTGTCTGCACCCTGCTATGAAAATGGTATATCCCACAGAGAGGTTTCTTCTTTATTCTAGACTCAGGAATAAAAACATATATGGAGCTGAGCCAAATGGAATCAAGCAGAGACAAAGTATCTGCAGCCACGACTATATAATGTGGTCTATTGTTGTAAGCCAGTATGATTTTGAGCTCGTATGTGGATACAGCAAAGCTGACTGAAATACTGCCTGATCAGAAACAGTAGAAACAGACTTTGTGAGTGAAAGATGAATTTTAGGGTTAAGCCCCTAGGGTTTTGAGTTGTTTGTTGCAGCTGTAATGACCCTAAAAATCCCTCTTCCCTTTCAATAGCTTAAGACACTCATTAGCCCTTCAAACAGAAAGTCTATGATGATATAGAGAGGAAAGTCCCCACATCCTCACTGGTAGAATGGAAAGGAACCAGCTTGAGACTTCTCCAAAATGGTGGGACAGTAATGAACATCCATCACCCCCATTTTCTGTACATCAGTACATTACGAGTACAGTATGGTAATTTTAGTGTATATTTTTGTAATAGCCGCATAAACTTGGCTTTTCTTTTTTTTTTATTGTCATCCTAATTTACTCCCAGATTTGCTAGCTACTATTTTTCAGCAACATAATTTTAGAAGGAACAATGTCCTTTCAACCTGTCACTGCAAACTGAAGATGCCCTTTCAGATGACCTCTATATTCTCTAAGAAGTTTCTTAGATTCTCTACTTCCCACTCAAAATCTTTGAGTTATTCTTTCATTATGATTCAAACATAGTCCACCTTTCTACCTGCTTTGCTCTAGCTCCTGTTCTTGCTTACTTAGACCTAGGCTTTTTTATCCTGGTTGTGTTAGCTTTATTTTTTGGTATCTGTGTTCTTCAATTTGCTCTTCATTTTAATCATCCTCCTCTTTATATACCCAATTTACCACTATCCTGTCCCATTATACAACTGGGAGACAGTCTCCATGAATTCTTTATGTTTCTGCGCATCTTTCAAGCAAAAGAACTGATAACTTTTTGTTCTAAACTATTTTTTCAAGGATGCTTGCACAGCAAACAGCCTTAAAAATAGAGATAGCATCTTGCTCCAGAGCAAAGATAATGCTCCTATAATGTACAGCTAGGTTTATTTGCTGTACATTATAATAAAGATAACGTCTCCCTTTAGGGCAAAGATTGGATGAGTTTGCTTGCAGCCCACTGTAAAAGATTGGGGTTTCCTGAATCTCAAGTACCTCAGCTGTGACAAAAACCAATTGTGTCCACCTCACAGCATTTATCTATGCCTACATGTGTCACCTCTAGGGGTCTTAGAGAAAATGAGAAACTGGCACAAACATGAATCTCACGCTACTTACTGTGATATGAGTAATAAAGTCCTTTGTTTCTGAACCAGGAGACTCATGTCTTCTGCCAGCATCCATGAAACTATGCAGGCCAACTTATTAGCTTGCAAGTAGTGCAAATCTTGGATCCTTCACAGAACTTGATATATACTACCTCCTATAAATTATAATTATGATAAATTAATATCTGTAAGTATCCATGTTTATATGTATCATATATGAGATTCCTCTTCCATAAAAAAAGGTTGTAAAAACTGCACTATACCCACACACACAATACAATCATCACTTTATCCCCAAATATTTAGCACAATTCCTTGCTCAAACAAAAGACTTGTTGAATAACTGAATGAATAAAACTGGAAAAAGATTGTACATTATCTGCTTCAAAATTATCAATTCATTTATACCTCTAGTTATTACTGATATTCTTGATCAAAAGGAGGAAATTCAACATTGATCTAAGGTCTCCAAAACAGCAACTGAAATCTAGTCAATATCTTCCAGAAGTGAATGTGTTGGTTTAAATAAGAATGTATGGGGGCATCTCATTCTTACATGCCAAGTCTTAGTGTTGGGGTTTTGTCATTTTCAGTAAATATTTTTGACCCTTAGTCTTGCCCACATTATCATGTGCAGCACTATTAGCATTGATTCTTAAGTATCTCGTTCAACATTTTTTTATAACCTACTCTTTGTAAGGAAGTACGAGGCCCTTGAAATTTGAACATATAAATGGGAAACTTATAACTCAGAAAGTAGCAAGTGATATAATACAATTAAAAATAATGCAGCATTATAAACAGAAGCAACCAAACCTAAGGATTGGGGTATGTGGTATGTACAACACTAATATTGATATCCTAACCCAATTTGGAAGCCTCATCCATTTTTAATTTACTTTAGGTTTCTTAGACTATGATTTTAGTGTACCAGTGAAACAACACATTCTTTTTTTCTCTGTCCTGACTACTTTGAGTTTTCCCATCAGCCTTCTTCTCCTATAAAAAGCATTTACTTTTGTTTTTCCCTCTCATTGAATTTCATTCCAGGCAACTTTTTATTTACCACTGTGGCTTTTCTGGTGGTAAACATATAGGATCACCTCCTGTTCAGATCTAGTGCAGTCTAGGACAAGGTATCTGTGTTTCTAAAAGCCGCTGGTGTGGGTTCTAATGTGCAGACATGTTTGGGAACCCCTCCTCTAAAGTCTTCTATGACTCCAGTAATTTTTAGTAGAAATGGATCCTGCATACCAGTCAGCTCATCCTGATGCATGCTATTTACCCAGTTAGTTTTCGCCATAGCCTAGACCCTTTTTCTCCCACTCTCAATTTTGACTTTCTGGACAATAGAGGAGTCCTGGCTAGAACTGTATGTTGTTCTTATTAAGAGTTAACATTGTATTTCAAGAGAAAGAACTAGAATCCAGGTAAGTTTTGTCAGTGGCACTTACACAGACAGACTAACAAGGCATGAACAATCACTAGCACAGTTTAGTGCTAACCTCTGTCCATTCTAGACCCAGTGGGGAAGAAAAGGAAGTGGGGAAAGAGAAGGGGAAAAGATTATAGATTACCGCCTTTCCTGACAGAATAGCACATAGAGACAGTGGAGAAAATACTGGAAGTTGCCATGGTATCTGGAAGTTCTTCACAGAAACCAAGACCTGCGTTGTTTATCCATGGGAGGAAGCTACATAGCAGAAACTACGGTGGTTTCATGGACTAGAGGCATACCTCTGCTTCAGAAAGAGCCATAGTGGTGGGCTCTCTTTTTTGATTTAGGAAGCAACACATTCTATTGACTGCGACCAGGCATCCAGTGGCTAGGATGCTCCAGTGCAAGAAACTCACCACTTTCTAAAAGTATGTAACTAAAAATCAACTATATTCTTCCATTTTAAACATTTTCACATGTAAAGTCAAGCAGCTGAATTATAATCATATTGCAGCACTCATTTATATTTAAGTCCTTTAGTCTTCCAGCTAAGTTAGGAGAAGATCCCAAAACCAGAGAAAGTGTTATTATATAGTGGAATTTATTTGAATATCCAGGCACCCTTCAAAGTGTTGGCTTGAGGCTCCCTTACATTTTAAGTTGCTAGTGAAGTGTTGAGTGGGCTGACTGTGTCTAGGGATTCCCACCTTCATGCCTCTGTAATCTGAGACCCAGGGGCTGTTGTTTGATTAACTGATTTAATTCAGTAATTCATAAAACATCTATTGAGGGCTTATTATGTGATAAGCACTATGCAAAGTAGCAAGAATATGAAGAAAATTAATAGGAAAAAAGTCACCATCTCCACGAGCTTTCAATGTAGACAAGGAAACATGCAGTGATAATTTCAAAACATTGTGATAAGTGTTGCAATCATCAGAGGAGAAGTATATGTATGTATAAGAAAAGTATGGTATGTATAAAGGAGTGAATGCCCCTGTCTTTGGGAATAAGGAGAGATTAGAGTCAGGGGGAAAGATACGGTGTCTCAGTTAAGTTCTGAAATCTTTAAATAATTTATCATTGCAACATGTTAAGGAGCTTGCATCAAGCAGGCAGGAATTACACAAGCCAAAGAAGTGTAAAGCTCTGTGGTACAAATGATGCATTCAGTTCAGATACATGTGTGGGGAGGGAGGCACTGGTGAGAAAGTGACTGGAAAAAGAGTCAGGGCCAAATCAAGGGGGCCTTCATCACCGTGCTGAAGAGTTGAAACATTTATTCCATACATGATAGGGAAATTTTAAAACCAGCGTCTGCTTTGATCAAGTGGTGTGTGAGACAGAAATCTTTGAAACACTGGGGAGTGAGTGGTAGTAGTAGAAGGGCTCTGGTATAATTGCAGACAGGGAGTCCAGTTAGGAGGTGATAGATGATGCCATTGTGACATAAGTCATTGGTAGTAGTTGGAAATGAGAGAAGACATTTCTGAAAATTAACATGACAAGATGATTATGTGAGTGTGAGAATGAAAAAAGGAAAGAGTTTTTATGTTCTGGTTTGGGTATTTGGGTCAAAAAGTTACTGTTCACCAAAATGGAATATGAGTAGTAGGAGATGTTAAGTTAGTTTTGAACAGGATGAATTTGAATTTTGGAGTATCTAGAGAAAAGTTGTCTGATTGATACCTCTATACATGAGTTAAACCTCAAAAAGTGATATAGGCTGAAGATATAAATTTGGAGCTTGTGGCTACAGATGGAATGGTAGATCAGATCTATCAGGAAGTATACTGAAAGATCAAGTATCAATAATAAATTTGTGTTGTTTTAAGCCAGTAAGTTTATGGTAGTTTGTGACAGCAGCAATCAGAAACTAACACAAGGATCTTTACTATGTGAAGGAAAGGAACTGTTGGGGATAGAAAATAGTATCTTTTCCTCACCCATCACAAGGCTCACAGCTGACAGCCCTACAACAAAGACAGATTAATAAGAGAAATACATAAGAGATTTATGTAACCAGAGTTTTAAGTGACATGGCAGGCTTCAGAAATGAAGACAAACACCCAGCGAAAACAATGCATGTTTATGGACAGCTGTGCAGAAGTATGATTGGGGGACAAAAGGTTATGATCCATGGTAATAAACTAGAGGGAACCCAGTAGAACATGTTTGTTCAGATTCTTCTTGGCCTCCAGGTACAGGGTAGAATTGGTGGCGTGATGACCTACTTTCAGAGGAGGTAGGTCAGAGAAATTTTTTTGCTTCAGGGAAGAGAGGCAAGAGGTACCACCAAAGAAGAATGAGGATGTGTTATCTCAAGCAGGAGAAGGGGAAATAGAGAGGACTCTTCTACTCTGGAGGTGCAAAGAGTTTTCTCCTAGACTACATCAGGTGTGAGGCTATAGACAGAATAACTACACACCACCCTCTCATGTGCATTCTTGCCTATGAAATTAGGGTCATAATGCCACCTTTTGAAGATAAAATGAGATACCATACGTGGAATGGCTAGGCACAGAAGGAGAGGGCAAAATCATGTAGATTTTCTTGCGCATTTTAGGTGCTTTCAGGAAGAATGAATGTTTTGCTTGAGTAGGGTGTGGCAGCTGCTTCATTGTAACTAAACAGGGAAACTGGCTCCCCTAGATAATCTCCCCATTAAGCATAGCCGGGTTGGGTACATGAGAAGTTGAGGGTGGGAGGATCCTGAACCTCGGATTTCTTGGACTGTTTCTCCTCTGAATGTTCCTAGGCTGAAACCCAAACAGAGATAATCTGGTCCCTTAGCCCCTTGCTTTTCTATTTCGTTTCATAGAACTCTCTGCCTAAATGCTCTCTCCTCCTCACCAGGCTCACATTGATAAGGGGCTGGTCTCCCCGCAGCTCCCCCGACCCTGCCACAGCTCTACCCCGATGCTGTGCTGGGGCCGCAGGACCCCGCCGCGCTCCTGGTTTCCATGGAGACCATACTCGCTGTCAATGGCGGCTCCGAGCGGGAAGGAAGCCTGAGCGTTTGTATTTAGGAGAGGGGAAGTGGGGGAAGGGGAAGTAAAGGGGGAAGGGAGGAAACAGGAGAGCAGAAGATGGTGGAGATGAACAGGCGAGTGTTCGTGGACTCAAACAGGGGAATAGAAAAATCCAGTTGAATTAATCACCTCACGCTCGCGGGAGAAATTAAAGAGGAGGCAGCAGGGGGCAGAGGGGTGTTGATTTCATGCATGAGAAATATCCGACTCATTTCTGATATCAAGGTGTAAGGCACAGGATTACCCAGGCAACTGGGAATCCCTTTCCTTGTGGGTGGCTCCCTGGCTGATAGGGCTGTTCGGTTTCATTTCCCGGAAGCAAGGGAGAGTGTTCACTTCGCCCTGAGTCTCAAGTCTTAAAGGTTCATTGCTGCTGTAGGGGGGTGGGGGGCACACTTCCTTCACTCGCCTCCCCTCCCCCTACAACGTAACTAAGTAAAAGCTCTGAAAAGGCGAGTTCCAAAAGCTCTGGCTTCTGGATTAACTGCTATTTATTATTTATTAACTGACTCCCTAGCAAGAGGTTGGGGGAGGAGGAGAAGGTTGGGCAGCATATATGCGGAGATTGAATTGCACAAGGGCTCAGATGACGTCACCTTGAATAGAATAAAGATGTGACCTAGAGAATGTTAAATGTGGCTGAGTGACTGAATCCTCAGAGAGGATTGATGGCAGAAACCTTCATGAAAGGACCATGCTGCTTCCTTAAAATATTAACCAGGTGGCTCTGCTGATCTCCCGGCTGCAATTCCCAGAGCTCTGGTGGAATCTCAGCTTTCTGCAATAATCACTTGAATATTACTTACTGCCCTAGATAACACGTGGAGTTTGCACCAAAAAAGGAAGTCTTTGAAGAAAGCAAAAGCCATTGTAAGCCGTCAGAGTTACTGCCAGTCTTACAAAGTGAAATCAATACAATTTGATAAGCACTTTCTGAGGTCTCCTGTAAGCCAAATATGTGCAAAATGAGGGAGATGTTCTTTGCCTTCAAGGTGCATACACTCTGATTGGGGAGGCAGATAAACTCATGAATGAGGAAGAGACCTGGCAGCAGGAAATAGATACTACGGAAACTCCAAGCAAGGTGAAATTAATTATAATACGGGAGGGGGGGAAGGAGAGGAAAAAAAGGAGCAGTTTCTATTAGATGTCTCTGAAGGCTAGCCTTTTATAACAGATACAGAACAGAGGAGTACAAGAAAAAGTTCTGTACTGGTAAAATAGAAAAAGTTTAACGTACTGCGTGTTTGTTATAAAATGCCGAGTCTGTAAAATTGTCTATCAAGTGACACAGTGAGCTAATTTTCCTATATTTTTTTTCTTTCTTGTAACGTTTTTCTATTGCTGCAACTTATAAGAGACTTTGGTTTGGCCTCTATTCCATTTTTACCACTTGCCTAACCCACCATATTTTGGTATTAGAGGTTCAAGGTTTAATGGTTTCATTTAAAAATAAACCCAGAAGCTAGAATTGTGAGAAAGAATGCTTTAAAAACCGTATGGGTTTGGGCTGAGTAAGAATCATATGATTAAGAAGGGCATTGAGAATCTTTTGTAGTTGAAACAGGACCGAAATAAAGGAGGTATTTGTGCCATTTGGAGCTCATTTTCAGAGTCATAGAATGTAGGAATAAAGAAATTAGTGACAATGTTATAAATGTAGGAGAAATTTTTGAAATTCCTATCACTTATGGTCTAAGTTTAGTGCATATTTTTCAGTCATGAGCCTACTAGTTTTCATTTTTAAATTAGGAAAAATTCAGAAATAAAGGATATGGACGCCAAAGAGTAATCCTTGGCTTTAAGCCTTTAGATGGAAGATATCAGAAGGTAATGGAATTAAAGGAGGGCAATTATTTCTAGAAAGAAGAGGAAAAGAAAGTCACATGTGCTCAAACTAATCATAGTGTCTGTGCCATTGAGATATTAGTTACTCAGTGTTTGTTTTCAAGGCCTTACCCTCATGTGGCTAAGGAACATAATATAAACATCTCCCCACCATTTTGGCACTGTAGCAGAATATTAGCAATTTTTAGACATAAAACCTGCAAAAACACAGAATACCAAGAGTTAACTTACTTTCATTCTTTTTATTTTTTCATTCTCAGTCACACAGTTTACTGTAGAATCTTTGGACTCTCAATTTACTTTCTTTAAGGCCATTCTGCTCAGCTTCTGGATGATTGACTATAACTCTTTGGCTTCTGAACTTCAAAAAAATAGCCACAGACACGAGTAACTTATTCATTTGAACTCAGTCAAACATACTTATATAGTACGTTTTTGTAATGGTGGTCAATATGGCCTGACAATTCCTAGAATGAGTTTGGTAATTTAAGGAGTGACTCCCTTAAGAAGCTTAAAGAAGAGGCAGAGGAGACTAAATAATAACATAAAGGAGAAAACGAGCCATAAATAACAGACAGAGGGAGGGGAAAAAATGAAGGAACAAGAGATTAAGAGAAAAAACTAAATAGAAAAGGATGTCTTAAGCCCGTGATGAATAGGGTAGGATCCTCCAGTTTATTCTCATCTTGATTTAAGACAGAACTTTTCAGAGCTAGAAAGAATCTGGTGATCATCCAGTCCACCTTGTCATTTCACAGATGAGAAAGCAAGGGTCAGAAATATATGAGTCCAATATCAGAGTCAATTAGAGATGAAAGCAAGGTTAGAAGCCAGGTTTCCTGACTACTAGTCCTGTGGTAGTTGGACTATACCATTTCTTACACATTTAAAGGCTAACTGGATCCAAAGTTCTTTTGAAATGTAAATACCTTCACATTTTTCTTTTAACATCTAACAGTACTGTATTGTTACATTTATGTTGTTTATTAACAGCATAGGGCATGCTTTATTTTGTTTAAACCTTGTACCAAATCTGAGAGAAGTAAATATCAGCTACCGAATGCCCTACATGGAAATTATCTAGTTTTGATTTATGATACATTTTTTTCCTCACAAATACTTACCCAATTCTTATTTGTGAGTGCTAAGGCAAATTAAAATAAATAGACGATGTTTTTGCTACTATTCTCCACTATACCACCAACTAGAACTCATTGTATTTTAAGAAAATGAAACAGAAGTAGAAGAATGAACAACTGGCTAATAAAATCAAACAAGAAAGTAATGGTGTGGATGGCAAATATATATGTATGTGTGTGTGTATATCCACACACACACACACACATATTTGCAAGTTGGTGCCATAGATGATAGTGGTTAAATTTGCTCATGATTTTAGACACTTTTGACAGGTAAGGCACTACCTCTAGTTGCTTCTGTAATAATCGTTGTTATTTTGAGAAAGTTCCCTTTGAAGCTTGTAATTTATCTTCCCAGAAAAAGACATGTTGGGGAATAGGAGCACCTCCTCTCCACCACGAACTACACTCTCAGGAGCCTAGCCACCCAAGGCAGGATGGTTTCAATCACTCCTGCCAACCAGTCACCACTGACAATTCTTGGCAGCCAGCCGGCCTCTAATGGAATGTGTCCTGCAGCTGGGAATTAGGTCATCAGTAATTTACTTAATAGCATTTTATGAGCTGGGCTCTGACACAAGAGAGTGATCTGGTCTTACCAGCGGTAGCTTTCTTTGATGTAAAGGGAAGAAGGGAGGAATATGCCTTTGTGAATTATCAGACACTATATTTCCAGAAAGTAATGGATGGGGGTAAGAAAAGCAGGGTGTTTCTTCAGACTTTCATGATCTCAGGCAAGTCACTTCTTGTTTTTGGACTTTAGTTCCCCCAAAGTCTCATCCAACTCTAAAATTGCAAACTTCTGATTCTTTATGGAAGTTAGAAGATGCAGGATTTGTCAGGTCAACACCTCCTCTTTCCTGGTGGTACTCTATGGAAAGGAAGATGGGTGACCCTACTCTTCTGCCACTAGTATGCTCTGAAAAGAAAAACACTGATTTGTAGAGTTTGCTTATTTTCCTGGTGTAAGCCTTCCCAACATGGCTAATTACAAGCTACCAATGGTTTAACGACTAGCTAGCAAAATTTCTGAAAATTGAACAGCTGACTCCCATGAGCTGGTATGAGCTGCCCCGGCACACAACTAGTTCTCTTCCATTTACAAAGAGCTGCATCGGTGAATAGTCTTGCATATGTAGACACATAGCTGGATTGTACACACACTAAGATATGTGGCATATATGTCTTTGTTTTGGTTTTATATAAAAATATATTCACAACTTCTCTTTGATTCTATTCCAGCTGCTATTCTTAATTTATTTGAAGCCCTCTTAGAAATACATGGACAATTCTTATTAGAAAACTGTCTGTACTGATACAACTCTTCCCCTGAATCCCCATTTCTTCTGCCACAGCTTTGACTGTTCCCAGGGATGTTCACTTAACTCTTCTTTTATTTTCTTCTGACCCCTAGAACTCCACATCCCTTTTGTTGAAAAACCCAATATGTATCTCATGAATGTTTGGAAGGTTCACTGCTATACAGGACTTAGACATTGAAAAAGTCCTTCCTTCTTATCACTCGGTATAAGAGAAGCCCTTCTTCTGGGTCCTGGAATTTTAATGTGCAAAATCTTCTGGTTCTAAGAAAATTGGAATGATTATGACTGAAATCAGTACCTGGAATGATGATGATGGATAAAATTATGAGTCAGTTCCATTTTATCCTCTCAATTGAATAATATGTATAGAAAATATTCAATAAACAACTACTGACTGAGCATTTGCTACATGGACTCAGCGCTGCAAACTATTGTGAAGTATAAGAGAAAACATAAGTCATAATACTAGACTTCAAGTTTATAGTCTGGTTGGAGAGATAAGATTAACATGCACAAATTAATGAAAATCAGTTAAAAACATTCTATAAGCAAGTGTTTAATGATGTGGCACAAATTCTAAATGGAGCAGGAACTTAAAGTAAAATGACTCAACGCAAGTGTTACCCAAGAAAACTTAATGACAGCAGGGGAGTTTAAGCTGCTCTTAATGTGAAGATAGTGTTTCCATAGTTAGGTGAAGGTGCAGGATAGGTCAGGCTGAGGGAATTGCAGGTAAAAGGCTGGTGGCAAGAAACAAGGAGGAGGCAAAAACAGGAAGTAGTGGAAGATGAAGAAAAAAGTAAAACCATTGGCCTAAAACTGGGTCCCAGTACCTGTGTGTGAGGGATGCGGTCGGGGATGAGTGAGAGGCCACATACAAATAGACAATGGCCAGATCACATATAACGATAGAACCCTGGCCTACAACCTCTGAAGCAACCAGTGTGCAGGAAGCCAAACCACAACCTCTGTAGCAATCAGTCTAAAACAGTCAGGACTTGGCCAACTACCGCCAGCTCCCCTAATTTTGTCCCCTCAACCCCACCACACACATACACTGACCAAGGACCAATTCAGGACCAAGGAGATAAAGCCAAATATGGTCCCCAAACCAATTGCATAGGATGCCCCTCTTCATTAGTCTGCCACCTGCCAACACCCTCCAATCAGAGCATACCTGAAACCTTCGTTTTTTCTACATAAAGCATTCCTACTCCCCAGCCTGCCTTTGTGTCTCTGCCAAACACAGTGATGGTGGCTGAATCTTTGGCTGTACAGCAAGCCCTGAATAAATAGCCTCTGTTCATTCTCATTTGGGTGGTCCTAGTTTATCTCCACAGTGGGAGTAGAGCATACCTATAACTGTCTGCTTTTCTTCTTTTATTATCATATACATACACACACATACACACAAAAGTTCTCTTTCTCTCTCCTTACCACCTCCTTCCCTCCCACTATCTACCTTATATAGGCTTTCTTACCAATCATCTTAGAATGCCCATGAAAAAGACATGTCAAGGAAGCTATTACCTCCAATTCAAAGACAAACAGAATGTGGTGTCAGGGTAGTCTATGCTGAGGAAGTTTATTTATTTCCTTTGGATCTAAAATGCCAGTTGAATGACTTGATCCTATCCTGCCTTTTGACTCTGGTTAACCTTTTTCTCAACAAAAGGCCTTTTGTTATTATTCCTCTAATAATGGTCTCATATTATAAAAGGTTTCATCTACCATTTATTAAATAATAATTAATGCTTTTTAGTATATTTTTATTTAAGACATCTAAAATGAGTGATCAAGTTTTCTGATCCACACAAGATAAGCATCATTACTGTCATGTTAGGCCAATGTATCTCCAGTCAAATCAAAGACAATAAGTGTTTTGAATAGTCAGTGCTACATGATCTCCTACACATACATAAATTCTATTAAGGTGTTGTAAAATATCTCAGCAGCCAATCATACTTTTGAGAATTTATTATGATGCTGACAATGCCAAATTGGGAAGAATCTCTTAGATGATATCATAATAATTTTGTTATGATTTTACCAATTCCTGGAAGCCTAGCCCATTACACCATGCCCCAAAACCCTAAGGCGAATTACTTTCTGGGCTTTACAGGTAGAATTTGATGATTTTGGATATTTAAAAGGACTTTGACATCCTAGCAAATTTACATTCATGCACTGGAACTTGACAGGCAGTTAGCAATGCATCTTTCTGATTTAACATCCTCTTCTTCTCCATGAACATCTGCTGTGACCAAAGAGCTAGAGGGCAGTGAGATGGGCAGGCAGATTTAGCTTGACTATGCTGAAGCTCTCCATGACTTGCTTTCCATTTGTAGGCAGAGGATACAAATACCTGAGGCAGAGATCACTACTTGTTCATCACATTTTCATTTTCTTCTCAACCTTGGCCCACAGATAGACTGAATTTCTTTGTCTTCCTTGCACTAGGTCTCACAAACCATGGAAATGGAAAGGGTATGTGCCATTTCCCCAGGTATTTGTAGGCTCTATCTACTAAACATATTGGAATATGAGGAAAGTTGCAAAGCAATTCACATAAAATATGATTTTCCTTTCCCTGGTCTCACTAAATTATTCAGCAGATAATTGTCATTATCTTTTTTCCAGGAGGAGAATTTCACTTGATCATTTATCTCAAATTTTCTCTAGTTTGCTAGGTTAAGAAAAGGATGGTTATCTCTGGTGTAAAATGACCTCAGCCTTTCTGTCCTGGGTGACCTCTCAGTGGCTGTTCTCTGCTACTGTGACAGCTGCTCCTGGCAGAAGGTCCTTTAGGATCAACCCTGCTTGCCTAAGGCCCCTCAGCGGTGGAACAGCTCAGGGATGTGCTTTCAGCTCTACCTCCCGAAGGCCAACTCATGCCCTTGGGGCCTTTAAATTCTCCCAGGACCAGCTACAGATTAGGGTCCTACCTTGATGAGTAACAATATAATGATACAGGCAGAGCATCTGTCCCTGGTTCTTCTTGAAATTACAGAATTGCAGGCCTATCTCCCCATCTCTGCTTAAACTCTCTTTCCCTGGTCATGCCTCAGGTAGCACTATGGACAGGAAGGAATTTGATAATTAGGTTCCCTCTAAGTTCTAAATGATTGTCAAGAGCCTAATATGCCTTTGCTAGTAGAGAGACATTTACTATTTAAAAACAGATGCTCTCTAATGATGAGATACAGGCAACGTAAGACGGATAGCATGCTATACTTGGGCAAAAGTCATTTCTCTTTATTTCTCAGATCAGTAGCTTAGTATACCACCCATGTTTTGTGCATACAAGTAGGACCTTGCATGGAATCATTCATTTAATGATTCGTTTATTTATCCATTCTACATGTATTTTGAGCGCCTACTATATTTGAGGCACTAGGAGTATAATAGTAAACAAGACACAGATAGACCTAGTTGTTGTGTAAGATGTTGTTTACAGGGGTTCCTGGGTCCCAATAAAATAAAAAGTTTCAGGGATGTATGGATCATCTGGGAGCCCTTGAAAAGCTCTATCTCTAAGCTGCACAGGTTGTCTCTGTCCTACCTTCTTTGCTTCTCTCTGTGCCTCATTGCACAGAATTTAGGATAACCCAGAGAAACATCTCCCTCAGCAACTGTCTTAAATAAGCTAATGTATTTAAAGCACTTAGCAAGCTCCAAAAATAGTAGATAAGACAATTAAATGATAGCTGTTATTAATAGTAGCATTAGGATCTTTAGGAAATCATGGGGAAAAATATTGGTCCAGCTGACAATTTTGAATTGCTTTTATTCTTGGAAAAGCATTCCGGACATCAATAACTCTCTTGTGAATCTGTTGATTTCTCCAAATCACTTCTCTAATGCCTTACCTCAGGCAGTAGTCATCAGTTGCTTCTGAACAAGGGAATGAGTTCAGCAGACTTGAGCTGGCCAAGTGTCACAGTTCTGCTCAGTCATGGCTGGGTTACTTACTGAAGCGTGTGGGAAAGAATGGTGAATTTCTGTGGTAGCAATGCTGACAATGTAGTATAGGGATGTACCTGGCCTCTGGCAAGCACTGCCAAGCACTGCTCCTCAGCATGCCCTATAATGATTCTGTATGACATGGAAAAGGACAAAGGTTCAGAGACCAGAAGGAGGTAAATTTGGAGAGTAACATGGGTTGTTTGGCTACTCTTTCTACAAGCTCTATCTTCCCCTATATTGTACCTGCCACTTTACTCAAGGAGAGGGAGGCCTCTAAATAAATGATTCATGAGGATTGCAACTTCAATGTGAAGCTGCTATGCAATTATCACCAGGGATCAAAATCATTGATCAGTCTAAGTATTCAGTGAGGCCTCTTCTGTGTCCAGAGCTGCATGAGGTGTTGTGGAAGGAGGCAAGAGACATTTATAATGCCATAGCTGCCCGTAAAGAATTTATAACTTCCATGTGAAGACAAGACAAGCACAAAAACATTTGTGGATCAATTCAACTCTAAACTGTTTGGCACTGACTTAGAATGGCGATTTTTAGCTCTTTAAAAAAAAATTTTTTTTTCATTTCAGCATATTACAGGGGTACAAATGTTTAGGTTACATATATTTCCTTTGCCCCACCCAAGTCAGAGCTTCCAGCTTGTCCTCGTGACTACCTGCAGGGAGGCACTGAGGGACAGTAGAGGAGCACAGGTTTCAGTCTGGCCGACCTAGCTTACAAGTCCCACTCTACTGTGTAATGAACTGCATGCCGTTGAGGAATTTACTTAGTCTCAAAGCTTCAGAACCTTCATCTGTAAAATGAAGAAAGTGATTTCTCCTAGGGTTTGGGTAATCATTCAGTGAATTAGCATACATCAACTGCCTGACACATAGTAGATGCTCAAAAATGTGTATCCACCCCACGTCCACATGGTTATCCCACAAGAATCTCAGAGACAAAGTGTTTTAAAACTAGGCACACCATCTCTGCCCCACCTCCCCACACTGGAAGACTTGCCTATCTATTTGACTTTCAATTTCTTCCTCATTGCTGTTTGTGGCAACACACCTTGTCAAGTCATCAAGGCCTGGAACCTTCACATAAACTGTGACTCAAACTCCCTCAGCTCCGCATTCACTTCATTTCAGAGTTATATCTATTCTTTTACTTCAATGTTTCACTAATCCAGAGGTTTTTAATCCAGAGTCATAAATGGGCTGTAAAATGTCTGTGAACTTTCTAATAGTCTATGGGGAGAAAGGTCACAATTTTCATACATTCTTAAAAGGGTCTTGACTCAAAAGGTTATATACCACAATCATTCCCTTATTTCTGTTTCTTCTGCTATCGTGTAGTGGAAGGTTTTTGGTTTTTTAAAAATCATTTTCTGCCCAAATACAGCAGCCTCCTAACTCGTAATCTCCCAATGTAACTCATTCTTTATACCACTGCCAAAGCTATTTTAAAACATAGTTTTCATTAGGCCATTTCCCAATCAATAACTTTCAACACTTCCTAATTTCTTGCAAATAAATTAAAGACTAAGGTTCAGAGATGGGGAGGAGAAAAATTTGGAGAATAACATGGGTTGTTTAACTACTATTTCTACATGTTCCGTCTTCACCTATGTTGTACCTGCCTAGACTATCTTCGGAAATTTTATATTATGGTACTCCCTCCGTGTGCTCTGTGCTCTAGTAAAATCAATTGCTCACTGTTCTTCAAGTATACTATACAAAATTAGTTTAGTCTTTTGTGGTGTAAAACATTGTGGAAAATTTCAGAGCAAATCATTAGTAGACATCAAATGTAGATTTTCAAAAGATAAATTACAAAGTTTCATTCTAAGATGCTCTTTCCACTCACACATACCTTGGTACTCTACACATAATTCATAGATATCTGAGTTAAAGAGTGGGTATTCAAGATCAGTCTGCCCTAGACCACCCATGATAAAAAAAAAAAAGAAGATAAAAGAAAAGACAACTTTCGTTGCTATTTCACCATAAAATTCCCAAAAAACTTTCTTAAAATCCAAGTTTGTTTACCGCTTTTTCCCTTCTTGCAGCAGTTGCCTGCATTCTTTGGCAGATTTGATATCCTACGTGGGTGTCCACTCAGTTCTGGAGCCGCTGCCCCTTTTTTGAGGACGCCCTCACCTATCTTAATACACAGGGGTGGCCCGCACACAGCAGCCATATTTGTACCATGTCACCCTTTCCTTTCTGATCTTGACTGATTAGACAATGGGTGATACCTGATTCAACCTGGGTCAATCACATTTATTTTGCAGACATTTGGAATTGGAATAGAAAGATTATGAGCCAGTCACGACATGCAGCTGGAACTCTAAAGTATAAATGGAAGAGCTTTTATGGGGAAGAGAAATGCTATTCTGCAGTGAGAAAGAACAACAAAGCAGATGATCTGAAAAAAGCAGAAATAAAAGACAATGAAAATGCCCTCATGTCTTTTTAGTTCCTGGTCTCAGACCTTCTCAGGATCTGGTTCTCTCCTTTTCTTGGGTTCTCCAAGAGATATTCCTCTCACTTTGCAAATCTCTGCCCTTCTCACTTTTTTATGCTTACACTCACTTGACTTGGTGTTTCACACTAGCAACCAAAGAGTTCTAACTAATACAATAATTTGACTGGATATTCTATATTCCATTTTTCATTCATTCATTCAACACACACTGATTGAGCATCTGTTATGTATGCTGAACACTGCTCTGACAGCCTCCCTGTAGGAGCTTATAGAGAGAGACAAAGAAATAATAAAAGACGTCCTCTGTCAGACATATACATGGCAAATAGATACACACGGCAAATAAATGGAGGTTGACGGGACGCAACATAGTCATTTTGAAAGTAAATCGTGTTTTAACTAAGTCTTAGCAAAGGTTTTATCAAGGGAAGAAAAGAAGGGTACCCAGGCAAAGGGAACAACATATACAAAGATGTGGAGGCAAACAAAGCATGATGAGTTCTAGAAACTACAAGCCACTTCTTAAAAAATACATATAATTAGATTTCTCCATGCAGAGATGAGTGACAAAATGTTAAGACCTAGGCCAAATGTACAGAATATCATCTGCCATCCTTGGATGCTCTCTTTAGGTGATAGAGGAATCACTAAAATTTTTAAGCAGCAGATTTAAGACCTTATTTACTATAGTTCAAACACACCAACTTTGGATGGCATGTCCCAATATCTTATCAAATAAAATCAGGTAAAATAGCTCTTGTTATGAAATGCATTAGGATTCAGGTGAAATTATGCCTCTGTCTCTCTGGAGTGGTTACTTGTAATACACAGGTAAAATTCGTGTTCTTTTGAGTTTTACCAATTGCTTACTTTATGATTCTCTCTTTGACATGTTCTATCTCTTTCTTTGTTTCTCATATCTACACATATCTATATCTTTTTCAGTCATTTTTATAATTCTACATTTTTATTATCTTTCATGATTTATCTCTTAACATAAATCATTTTCTAATTAATTTTTATAGTAATTGTTATAATTAAATTTTAATAGTAACCACATAGTGACTACTCTCATTACAATTAAAAATGATGTAAAGCTAGGAAGGACATAAAATATTTTGTATGTCAAGTCAGGACCCAAAAGGATCTCCATGAACTGTAGTGATTACTGGACTCTAAGAAAATCCAGCTAATAGTGATAAAATATAAGTTCCTACACTTGGGTCCCAAAAACCAAGCACTCTGCAATAATATGGGAGACAACCCAAGCAGGAGAGCTTTTAGTTATCTTTAAGCTCATTGGAAGACACCGGCATGCTGTGATCTTCCCCAAAAGCAATTGTAGTGTTGGGGTCCATTTGGGGTCCATTTGGGTCCATTCATGGACATATACCTGACTTAAAAGCAGGAGCCCATGGTCCCCTCATTCCTGATCCTGATCAGACGGTATGAAGAATGTTGGGTTCATTTAGGCTCACCATATTTTAAGAAAGATATAGAAAATTCTTTACCATATTTGTATAGTATGCGACTGAAATGACTCAAAAAAAGTGGGGACTTAAAATATTTACTTAGAGACGATTCAATCATTTTAAAATAAGCAGAAAACTATCATGTGAAAGAGAAAGAGGGGTCAGACTTGTTCTTTATGGCCCTAAAGGAGTGGCGGTTGGGGAATTTATGTAGATAGACTTTTGGTTTAGAATAAGGAACAATTTTTAAAGGCTAAATTTGTCTGATGAGAGCCTGAGCTTCCTCATAAAGGGTAATGATTTCTGTGTCCAGAAGTATTTAAGCACAGGATGCATGACTACCTTTGAGGTGGCTAGACAAGGGATTGGAGATTCGCCACAATTTTTGGCTTATGTTCCTGAAGTTTATTTAGGGACACAATTTTCACTGATACTAATAACCTCTTACACCATCTTCACTTGTAAAAATCTTTCCTACTCTTTGAGATAAAGATGAAATCCGCTAAATAAACTTTCCACCCATGTAATATAGAATCATCCGCATGTAATATAAATTTATATTGTACTTATTGCTCTTTTCTTTTAATATTAGTCTTTTTGAACCATTTGAGAGCAAGCCACAAACAGTGTTCCCCATACCGTCAAAACTTTCCCATTTACCCAAACCAGGCACACTCCCCTACCCTCTGAGTTCGGACATAGTGATACCACACTTCTGTCCAAAACACAGACCATATTCAATTTTGCACAACAATGACTCTTTTTCTTTCTGGTCCAGGATGCACCCAGGAACTCACTGCATTTACATGCCCTGTCTCTTTAGTCTTTTCCAATCTATGGACAGTTCCTCACTCTTCCTCCATCTTTCATGTTCTCAACAGATAGTTGAGGATTTATAGCTGGGCTGTCTAATATGGTAGCCACTAGCAACATGTGGTTATTGAAATTAAAATCAATTAAAATTAAATAAAATTTTAAATTCTGTTTAGTTTGACTTTTTAGTTCCATACTACTATCAACAATCCTTGCTGAGTTCTGCTCTGTACATGGCACTATGACATCACAACAAAGCATAATCCATTCCTTGACATCAAGGAACTTCTTAACCAAGAAGCTATATATAGAATGTATATTAGAGTACAGAAGAGGGGTATATAGAATATACCCCCTTCTAAAAGTCTAAGCTTTAGCTACAGAGAAATCTATATTTGTGTTCCAGTACTGTCATTTTGCAGAATAATCTCTCTGTTCAAGCAACATATATGCATCGATTGCCTGCTTACGTGCAAGCCATTGCAAGATGTAAGTTTACTGAAGGCAGGGACCATGACATTTTTAGTATCCTTTAACATCTAAGTGAGGTAGGCCTTTCAACAGCAGTGGATTGATGGGACATAAGAATCCATAAATTCTGTGGTGATTCAAAGATTATATAAAGTTTAGTGACAAAGTTTAGGAAAGCTGCATTGTTTTAAACACTTTTGGTAATTTTAAATGAAAGTTTTGTATTAATGGAAAGGGTTATATTGAACTCATCCATCCTGACTGCAGACTTATACTTAGAGGTGACAAGGCCCAGAAAGAGATGCTCATATCTCAGTATGTAGCAAGTTTGGTAAAAAGAACTAGAGGATTCAATATTTATATCCTTCTGAAGTCCTGGGAAAAGGAAAGAGAAGGATATTACACAAGTTAGATTTCCTGATAAGAAATCAATCATGTTATTAATCTATCATTTACCTGCATGTGATAGGCCTAATATCCATTTTCAGGTTGATGGAAACATAGCCATCTTGGCCAGTCACGGTGGCTCACATCTGTAATCCTAGCACTCTGGGAAGCTGAGGAGGGAGGATTGCTTGAGATCAGGAGTTCCAGACCAGCCTAAACAAGAGTGAGATCCCATCTCTACCAAAAGTAGAAAAATTGGCTGGGCGTTGTGGTGCACAGCTGTAGTCCCAGCTACTCGGGAGGCTGAAACAGGAGGATCACTTCAGGCATGAGTTTGAGGCTGTGGTGAGCTATGAGGACACCACCACAATCTACCCAGGGTGACAGAGTGAGACTCTTGTCTCAAAAAAAAAAAAAAATGAAAATTGAACCCCCCTCCACACTCTCTCCCTTTCTAAACAAACAAACAAACACAGCCATCTTTTTGGGATTGTGATTATGTAGAGTCCAAATCAGGTTGTAATGAAAAAGCCCAAACTCTTTAGTCAGATTAGCTCTGTGCATGTGTACAAGTTACCTCTCTGCACCCCAATTTACCCAGGCATAAAATGAGAATAGTAGTAATTTATAAATCATAGGGCTGTGGCAAGGATTAAGGAGAAAATGAATGTAAGGGCCTTTCTTAGCACAGTTTCAGGTATATAGTAAGAGTTTAATACATGCTTACTGTTTTATGTTATGTTCTATTTCTTTTTTGATCTGTCATGACCTTGCCTCTCTCCTGCTCCAATACTCACACTTACATAAAATCATAGCACTTCAGAACCGAAGATGTTATTACAAGTCACCTAGTGACCTACTCATTTTTTAGAAGAATAAATTGAAACCTGGTTTATTGTTACACATGTTAGCTGAATCTGCTGCTCAGGGGCAGAGCCAAGGATAGAACCACTTTCTACTATATCATTCTGACTGTGAATAAGAACTGTATTCATTGGTATGAACTTTTATTAAATGCTATTATATGCATAGAACTAGGCTGATCCCTGGGCATTAAAAACAAAAAAATGATGATATAATTCTTCCTGGGGAAGCTCTCATTGGCGGTTGGAGCAGAGAGTGGGGATGGAGGTGTATATCCATGAAAATGCAATAAAATACAAAGGTATGCAAAGGTATCTGTGAGACCATTTGATTTTCTCAGAAAATCTGAGTTTTAATACACCTTCTGTTTCATTGATCCCAGAAATTCTTTGAAAAGACACCTGCAATCATGGTTTTCAAGCAAAATACCTATTGCCACTCAAGTATTCAGCCCCTAACTATGCACGTGTCAGTCAGCTAACACTGGACTCAATACTTCTGATACCGCACCCTCTCTTAGCAGAGCTGTTTGGGTCAGAGATTACAAGTATTTATCCATGACCTCTATCCATGACCTAGTCATTTATCCATGACTAAATAATAACTAAAGAATATTATTTAGTTATACAAATTAGATTTCCTGGTAAGAAATCAATCATGTTATTAATCTATCATTAGTACCTACATGTGACAGGTTTCATCTCTGTTTCTAGGTTGATGTAAGCACAGCCATCTTTTCGGGCTCTTCACTTTCAGCCTAAATATGGTTTTCAATTTGAGAGAAGAAACAGATGAAACAATAGCCCTAGGGTACAGATATTTTGGGTCAGATCCAGTTGTTCTACTGACATGTTGTGTGAATTGGTAGGAATCACTTGTTCACACCACTTTTATCTATTTATCTCTATCAAAATTTCCTGCTTCTCGGGATTATTGTGGGAAAGATTTTGTCCAAGTGATACATGATGCTTGTAATTATAAAACATTTTACACTAAAAATATTAATTGTTTATATCTATTTATTTTGTTGGATACAATTATGGTATTTGTGAATAGGCAAATATACCAGGAAGAAAAGTAACAAAATAGTATTTGAAGATATTTTAGGGTCTCCTTTGTGTCTGAATATATTTAAATATATGTGTCTAAATATATTTAATTTTTCTGAGGTGGATTAAGTATATTCAACACAATTGTAGCTTAATTTTTGAAGCAAGAAGTGTTTGTATTTCTGGAAGTCCTCAGGATTATGGACAGTACTGATTTGAGGAGCTATCATCCTGAATCCTGAATCCTATGATGAATTGCTGAACTCATGTTATTCATTTATTTATGCATCTATTCAAAAGTGGTCCATTGAATATGTCAGTTGTCAGGCCAGGCCCCAGAGATACACAGTTGAATAAACACCTTGTGTTTAGCACTTAGTTAATGAGTTGATGAATAAATGAATCTATGAATATCTGTCTATTCCTGCCCCATAGAGACCCTCACACTCCAGTAGGGGAGACAAACTATGGCTAACTATAACATAATGTGATGAATCATACAACAGAATGATGTTCAAAGTGCCATGAAAGAAGGGACATATTAATTTGGCCAGGGAGCTATGTCAGGGATGCTTCCTACCAGCAAAATTTAACTAGGATATTAACAATAGCCAACTCAGTTCCAAAATAAATTATGAAAAGTTCATCACATACTGACTCATTTTATTTCAATATTTACACAATTTTGACATTTACAGCATTATGGCTAAAAATTCAACAGCCTCAAAAGAGCACACATGAAAATTCCCTATCCCAAACTTGTCACCCAGCTACACATCCATTCTCTTAGCTAGAGAATCTAACATTATCAGCATCCAGGAATTTTTTACATATAGACCAACAAATATACACACACACTAACAATTGCCCTCTTTCTCCGCAAATGATAATATAAGCATACCTCAGAGATATTGTGGTTTCAGTTCCAGACCACTCCAATAAAGCAAAAAATAAAGAGAAAATTGCAAATTTTTTGGTTTCCCAGTGCATATAGAAATTATGTTTACACTATACTGTAGTCTATTAAGTGTGCAAAGCATTGTGTCTTTAAAAACAGTGTACAGACCTTATTTTAAAAATACCTTATTGCTAAAAAATGCTGACAACCATTTGAGCCTTCAATGTGTCATAATCTTTTTGCTGGCAGAGGGTCTTGCCTTCATGTTCGCTGCTGACTGATCAGCGTAGTGGGTAGTGAATGCTAAAGGTTGGAATGGTGGGGGCAATTCCTTAAAACAATAAAGTTTGCTGCATCAATTGACTCTTCCTTTCATGAACAACTTCTCTGCAGCAAGCAATGCTGTTTGATAGCAATTTGCCCAAGGAACTTCTTTCAAAATTGGACTCATCCTCTCAAACACTGTTGTTGCTTTATCAACTAAGTTTGCATTAGATATAATATTCTAAATCTTGTGTTGTCATTTCAACAGTGTTCATACCATTTTCACCAGCCGTAGATTCTACCTCCAGAAA